>VWZY01000763.1:0-55064 GCA_013399075.1 Chloroceryle aenea | reverse complement strand
GGAGGATTTTTTTGTGCCCTTCCCAACAGATTGTATATGAGTACATAGAGTAGAGGCATCCATGACTCTCAGTTTCTTCTTACTCTTTTGTTTTCTAAAGTATCTCCAATGCAATTTATTTATGGCAGAAACCCCATGAGTACATAATAAAGTCACAATCAGAGGTTAATATCCAATTGCAGAAGAGTCACTTGGTTTTGACCAGTAAGGCTATGGTAAGAGTAGCCCACAGATGTATGCACCAGCCAGGATCAGAAAATGGTAATGACCTCCTCATTGTGCAAAAATCAGATTTCCAGAATTCCTTATAGATCCTGTAAATGAATGCTGATCAGATTCAGGCTGGACAGGGCCAAGAAAGAAGATAAGCTCCAGGCTTGGGGGTCTGTTATTGGAATGTCCTTTCCCAGCATCCCCAGTTATGTCCTTAAAAAATAATCTCAAAAGTCCCGATGTTCTCACTTGTCAGAGACAAGTGAAAAGGCAGTGTAGCTTAGAGTCTGGGCACAGGAACCAAATCCAAACACTCCTGGACAAGGGGCTATATTGATTTGCTAGCCCATGGGCTATTTTGAAGTTGCTTTACACAGGTTAAGTAAAAAAAACAAACAAACAAACAACCACCAAGGGATTTCTCCACTGAGCTCTCCACAAGCCAGGATCTGCAGTTTTGGAGGCTGTAGGCCCCAAACATTTTGTGACTATCTAAAAGGCTTGATACAGTCAGCATGTAGCATGTCAACATACCATGCTACTCTCAGTGCCAAAAGAACGAGTGACAATCATTCCTGTGCACTAGTTTTGCAACAGTTTGAGATGTGCCACACATAGAAAGCTGTGATTATTCACAGAACTGTTGTTAGCCTATACTGTAGGTTCATGTTTGCCTCCTCCTTCCTTAATTTTATTGAAATACCCATCTTCTGCCTGTCACTCTGTCTCCGGTTGTGCTTCTGGTGTACTTTGCATGGTAGAGAAGCTTTGAGTATGAACTGTAGCACTGGTTGAGCAGCACTGCACTCAGCTTCGCTCCGTATTTGATGATTTAAGTCCCGTGTCTTCATAAGAAGCAGATAAACCCATGGAGACCGCAAATCCCGCTGGCTGCAGAAGGCAGCACTGATCCCCTCCTGAAAATGAGGCTGCACCTCCCCATTTGGGCAGAGGCAATTTGCTGTATACATCCCTGTAGAGCTGAATAACTGACGCTTCCCAGCCAGACGGACAAGGGCGGGGGTGTGCACATGTGCTCCCTTCCGAGACTTGACAGTCTGTGCTGTCAGGAGATTAAATTATACTAGTGGAAAATAGTGTGAGGGAAATAGCCTGAGACAGATTTCTCAGATATTGACCAGTTTTCTTCAAGATCTGTTAGTGTTAATTTGTTCTTTCACTCCAGTGTTTTCCTCAGTAGCAGTTAGGTGCAAAATGTAAAGTCAGCGTTTTGGGGGGGACGTGTCCAGAGCGTTTTCTGTGAAAGGCAAGTCTCTTAGATTAGTCCCCAGCTCAGGAGAGGTGTTAGGGTTCTGTCTTCTAGAAACGCTGAGCACTCTGAAACACAGGAGAAATCAATGGGAGCTGTGGGGCTTCAGCTTGTCTGCAATTCTGGCCCTCAATGTACTGCTGATTTAGCAAAGACTTTTTTTTTTTAATTTGTCTGCTAGTAAATGAGGTGGCTTTCCCACCTTTCTTGCTTTTTATCCAGTTTCTGCCATTTTTCTGCCCTCATGCAGAAAGCTGGTTTTGAGGCTATCTTGACAGACACCCCAACTGAGACAAGTATTTAATATGGAATAATTGATTCTTTCAAAGTGCCCCTTCTCTTTTCCTATTGACTACAGCACAAACATACAGCAGGGTTAGACAAAAACCTACCCTAAAGTCATCTGAAGTTAGGGGCAATAAATCCTGCCCAATCTTTTCTCTGCACATCCATTTCATGGCCTGGAGCACTGTGCAGCCCCCAGCAGAGTCTTGCATTAGGTCCCCAAAGATGATGAACACCTGGTACTGGAGGGCGCTGGGGTTTATTCCGGTTTCCTTATGCCTGTGGGACCTGAAATTACTGTCCTGCAGAACAATGTGCCACACTGGAGGCTCCCCTATGGGACTGGCTGTCTGGGTGTCTAAATAGGCTGGCTGGTTCCCCTTATGGCTCTGTGGCTACAGAAATACCTTCAATGATGTTCTCATGCACTTCTTTAGGTGTAGGCTGTGGAGAATGAATTGAGTGGGACTGGTGAGGTAGCAGGCAAAAATGTAAAATAGAAGAATAAGGAAAAGAAGGAAAGTATAGAATAGAAATAATAGGGGAGTGAGGCAAGATGGAGGGAGAAAAAAAGAGAAGTGAAGAAGAAGCGAAGAAAAGAGTGAAGGTAGGAGTAAGAAAGATGGAAGTGGGATACAGAGATCAGGGAAGGGGATGAGGAAGGCAAATGGAGGGGAGTATATGAGGGAAACTGAAGAAGGGAGAAAATGGGAACCTGACAAGAGTACAGGAGAAATGCTTATTAAGGGTTAATTTTTTTCCCAGTGGAATAGTTCTGTTAGGAAAAAAATGTCATCTAACAGACAGTATGTCAGCTTGAAATAACACACAAAAATTAATATTACACTGTGTATTATATACTAAATTCCGTCCCCTGGGGGACATCTTCTGGTGGAAACAAACTTTGGGTTTGTCAGAATGAGGCTTTCTCTTTGAAGGTAAATTGTTCTGCCTTTGTGTCACGTACCTGGCAGTGATTCCTACGCTGACAAAAGCTCACACTGGGGAGAGAGAGAGGTGAGAGGTCTTTCCTCTTACCACGTTTGTGTGCTGGGGCGGGAGGGAAGCAGAGGGGCAAGGGCCCAGTGAGTAAATCTGTGAAGATTAATGTTCCTAAGGGATTGGTAGGAATAGGAGAAAGTGTATAAGACAAAATAAAAGATAATGGAGAAGTATAACCAGTAAGCAAGTTGCTAAAGATCTCTTTTTCCCTTCCTATCTTTTAATCTATCAGTTCCCCTCTGATGTTTGGTTCACTCCTCTGACTTCCCTGGTATGTATTTATGTGCAGCTCCCTCTGTACTCTCCTTTTGCCTCTGTTTCCCCATGTTCTGCTACAGCCAAAATGCCTTTTCCAAAGCCTTTCCCTGTACATATCCTTCCTGCCTTTTGACAGTTTCCCTGTATATAACCAGTGTCTCCCTTACTCCCTCTTTCTCTCACACTTCACTTTCCTACCCATCTGTGCAGTTTTTTCTGGACTTGTCTTCACTGTCTAGCTACTACAGGTTCTTGATCTGGTATTTTCCATAGCCAGGGTCCCACTTTAGAGGTATATTTATATGAACACACACATATATATGTAAAGTATCTAAATGTGTATATCATAATAATGTTGTATATATAAGTTTATATCTAAACTTATTCTTAATCAGACCTAGTTAATCTGTCCTTGGTCATAAGATGAAGCCTGGGTGTTGTTCTTACTGTAGCTGATGAACTGCCTGCTTCGGTGTGAGGATTCAGGCTGAAAGACGTGATTGCATTTCTCCAGTGCCTTCACACAATACTCCTTTTATGCCCAGAAACTGCCCATGACTTGGCAGGATGGAGTCACAGGAGTGGCTTGTTTTACTTTGGCACTAACATCGTGAGATAGGGCTCCCAAAACCCAGCTGACCTGTGCTGATGAGTTCGATAGCAGCACAAAGGTTGTCAAGTGGATCTAGCAGAACAGGAGAGGGCAGCGCGAGTTGTTGTGATGAACCACACCAGCTTCAGACACTCACTGTAGCCCAGCTCCTCTCTCTTTCCCACCCCTTTTCACACTAAACTTTTCTTTGCCCTCATGCCCAACAACTGGTGTAACTCTTCTCTGTGCTGCACATCAGATATCCTTTTAGCATATGTGCTGAAGGCCTGGGTGTCTTGATACCTGGAGTTATACTTACCAAAACTGCATGTAGATAGCTTAATTTGTATCTGAGGTGATTATATTTACTGTATGTAGACACAGGTTGTTTCTAGGCATATAATAAGCATAAATTACATCTATGCCCAGTCCTTGGCCAATTTACTTTGTTGGGGTCTTAATATAGGTGTGAAGCAGGACTATAAATACTGAATCTTCTACTCCGGTGTTCTAAGGAGACACTGTTTACATACTAACACTGAGAGAGAGTTAGCACCTCTTCCTCTTAAGGAAGTCTGAACCTCTTTGCCAAATTGGTTAGAGAACCCCCTGTGGAGGAGAGTGTGGTAGGAACCACTCCTTGAACATCAGCAGGTCTGGCTGGGAAAGTGGCCCTGACACATAGATCTGTTGCTGGCCAGGGCCCATTAGTTCTTCTGGTTATGGGACTATGCACTGATGTCCTGCTGAGTTCTCTGCTGTGGGGCTGCCTAATGGTTCCTGTTTCCCAGTTACCTGCTTCAGGTGGCTCATGATCTCAGTGCCTTTCCAAAGGCTACACTGCTGTGAGGGTACGGATTCAGTCATGAGAATAGCAGTGCCTCCTATGCCTTCCCACCACACTTCTTTCTTGCACAAAACAAAAGCCAAACTCAAGTTCTGTTATGTTATGGCAAAAAAAAATTGGTTTACCTCAGCTCTAAGACCTAAGCTGGTCAGTTACAGAGGATCAGTGTTTTCACAGAGACAGCAGTTTTTCTGGAAGCCCACAGAGACTAGAACTGTGGGGACCACTGACTTTGCAGGTAGCATATTTACTGACACCAACAACCCAGTGGCTTATAGCATAGTCAGCCAAGTGTACATAGAAAAAAAAATCTGAGTTTGAAAATTTCTCCTTTTCCTTTTTATTAATTTAATTATTTATTTGCTACCCTTTTGGCTCATTGAAAAGCCTTCTTTTGCAAAGTCCGAGATCTTATGGCCAGAAGAGTCACCACATCGTATAGAGGGATCTTCTGTTGAACATAGACTATTTCATTTCATTGGCTTCCAGTTGTGTGGAGGCTGATAATTTGTGTTTGGTGAAAGACTGTCTTCCAAAATGGCATCGACTCTTGATGTGAGGAGACAGATAAATGGAGAAGTTATTGCTTCTCTTGGTAGTTTGTTCCAGTAGTTAAACACTTGCAGAGTAATATGTGCCTCATTTCTAGTCTGAAGGTGTCTGTCTTCACTTTCCAGACTTGCAGGCTCCTATTTTTCCATAGCTGTGCTTAACCACAGTAAACCTTCATTTTCTTCAAGGTCCCTGCTTCCTCAGGTGCAGTTTCCTGCTTTGTAGATGTGGTCTGCATTCCTTGGTCCTTGACATATTACTCTGTATTTGGCTGAATTAAAATATATTTTAGTTTGAACGGGTATAATTTAGAAGTGATCCACTTTATTTCATACATCTGCACCTCTACCAGTCTCTGCAAACATCACCTCAAGTATTTTGCATTTATTTCCCCCTCAGTGATGAGATGTAAAATCATGTTCTGTTTACTCATGATCTCTGCAGAACCTCGCACAAAATCCTCCTACTGAATGATGGTTCCTTTTTGACATTCATCAGACAGTCCTCAATCCACTGAATAGGTACTTTATTGTTAATGTATACTGCAGTTTAAATCACAATGATATGAGGTAATAAGTCGCAAACTCTACAAAGGCCAAAATTTATGTAGGTCTTTATTCACCTTTATCAACCAAGTTTAATTCAATTAGAGTATAAAACTTACTGCTTTAAAAAGACTTCATCCCCACAGTCCTATGTTTCTTGCCATGAATTTTATTGATAACAATTAATTCTTTAAGTGTTTAATACTGACTCAGCATTTCTGTCATCTTTCTTGGGAGTATTGTCAAGCTGAGGACTTTTCCTCCTTCTCCTGCCCTTTTTGACTGTGGATTCAACATCAGGAGTCTTCCAGTCATACCGAGTTCCTCAGTGCTCTACAATCTCTGCAAACATTGCACCAAGAGGCCGGTCTGTAAGGAGACTGGCTGGCTGGAAGCCAGCTTTTAAAGAACTGTAGCTACAGTAATGGTTATAAGACATTTTGCTACCTTGCCATTAATAATTTTACCATTTTTAACTAGTATAACACTTTCACTTTGCTTCAGATTCTGTTCCCAGAGTGTTTTCAGACACTTCCATTTTGTCATTCTTCCCTCTGTCAGCCAGACATTTTCCCCGTGTGTTTTCAGCTTCCCTTAACCAGCCACTTACACCCCATAACTTCCATTTATGTTGACTGCTACCTGTTACCACTCCTTTAGATTTTGCCATATGTTGCTTTTATTTCTAATTACGGATTTATTTGTCATCAAGCCAAGCACTGCTTTCTTATCCAAGGTTGTAAGCTTTCTTGCCTGAGAGACTAGCAATTTGACTAGTTAATTAACTCTTCTTGTATAAAGTACTTCCACTTTTCAGAGATGCTTTGTTTCCAATTATTGGTCCCTCTCAGTTTCACTCAAGTTTTCTTCAAATCCTTTCTCTTGAAACCATAAGAGTATTTGTAGGTATCTGTGTACTTTGTATGCATGTGGGGTATGCAGATGTAAGTGTTAGTAGTAGGTGCTGACCTTTTTGTTGCCCTTATTGATTGTAATCTGGTCATGATAGTGGGTTTCCAGGCAACTGTCATTTTTCAATCCAGTGAAAATTTATCTTCTCATAGGAAGAGGAGAGAGAAAAAGAATCTCTTAATTTAACTTTTCTTTATCATTTCTTGTTTGCATGGTTTGCATTCTCCCATCCAGGATGGGGTTTGTTCATCTGAACATGGATTCTCTCCGTCTTTAAAATAATTTTTGTTCCCCTCAGTGTTTCCCATCTTCTAACAGTTGCTCTTTCTGAAACTGACACCCCTGATTTCTTTCTTCCAGTCACACCCTTCACAATTTTTTTTGCTACATTCTTCCCCACGCATGGATCTCATGGATTACTATAATGGAATTATAATATTTCAAGTGTTGTTCTTTGCTCTTTTCTTCATACATCTTGATGTTTAATTTGCCTCTGTTGCACACTGAACTGTCCATTGAGCTCATAGGTAATTTAGAAGCCAGTAACGCCTGTGATGAGTTCAAATGATTTCTTCTGGTACATTGCATTTTTCAGCGCTAAGTTTCATTTCTTATCTTTGTGCTCATTCATGTATCTTTGCCAGGTTCAGCTGAAAGTCTTTATCATCTTCTTCACCCTTGATTAAACAAAATAAATGACACCGTTTGGAGGTTTAATCACCTCCCCTCTTCACTCCTTTTCATAGGTCCCTGCTAAACATGTTTATATAAAGTACTAAACAAATATCACAAATCTCAGATCTTTTGCTGTGCAGTGTTCTTGCTGCTTCAAAGACAGAAGAGAAAGAATTTGAGATTTCTAAACCATATTTCGGAGCAATGTAAACTCTGTTTTAAAACCTGGAGTTAGAAACCATTCTGCTGATGTGTTGTTCACTGTCTGGACAGTGCTGAAATCCTTTTCTCCTAAGCCACTAAAAGCCTCTGTCATCTTCATTTCCCTTGGGAGAGATGTCCTCCTTTCTCCCAACAGTTAATTTCAGTGCAGTTTTGATACCAATGAGATAAACAGTGTCAGATCAACTAAGAGCACTTTCCTTAATAATAAACTGAATAGACATTCTCACAGGAGGTCATCAAATATCCATTTGTCGTTATGGACAATATGGACCTCTTGGTTGCCTGACTTCAGCAAAGTCATATTAAGATAATGGGAGTAGAATTTAGCTAAAGGTGCAGTTTTTATTTTCACATGTGGCTGCCATCAGCTAAGTGATGAGAAAGGAGCATGCTTGAAAAAGTCCTGATTATCTGTGGTGCAGCGATCGGCTAAGTGGCTCTAGAGTGATGGATGTCACCCTTTGCCAGGACTGTGAATTGTCATTCAGACAGGAAAGGACTTGCTTGTAGTCCTCATTCTTTCCTTGCTTGGATTTATTTGGGCGATTGTCAGCAGGACACTTTCTGGATCAGAAATTGTGTCTGCGGAGGCCTTTCTCTGCTGAAAGCCATGACGTGTATTCAGTCAATCACTGTTAAAAACAAAGGCTGTGTATGTAAGCTAGGCCTCACAGCTCAGCATAACTGACATCAAAAGGAACTTCTAAAATGGTTAATTTGTGAGGAGTGGGAGCCCTCAGGCAAATAAATAGTCTGTGGAGCATCATGGTTGTTTGCTCCCCACACAGGATGGGGAAAGGTAAGGAAAGTGAGAAAAGTACCCCCTGGCACACCTCTGCCAGCTTTCAGTTGCAGTCAGGCAGTAAGTCCACGCATGCATCAGTTCTGATGAGCTGATAAACAATTCTATCAAATTTGCCAAGTCTGTGGGAATCCCAGGCTGTCTAATGGTAGATGGAGGTAGGGGTTACAGCAGGATGAGATTTACTATAGCTGGGAGCTGAAATGTAATAATAATATAGTAATAAATATGTTGCTGCTCCAGCAGAGAGAGCAGAACTATCTGAGGCTGCATGAAATTTGGGTATAAAAGGGGCAGCAGTGGGAAACCTGGAGGATGTTTAGCATAAGGCAGCAGGAGATATCCAGGAGCTTGGCAAATGGAGGAGGTTACAGTCTGTGAAGCACAGTAGTCCAAAACTCAGATCATACATTCTATTTAAAATGAAAATGATGTATGTTTTGGAAAATGCTAGAATTTTTTCATGTTGTTTAGTAACTGGATGGAGTATTTAATATCCTCTTTAATTTACCATCTGCTGAACATGAAAGCATGTACACACATGTTGTACCAACCACTCTCTTTTTTGCTTTCAAGGGGAATTAATTGTGATTCAGGGGCATTTTAGGTGATGTTGTATCACCTTAAAATTTTTGTAAGATGTGCTTTAAACTATGAATTGTTTGCATACCAAATCTGTAGACTGCGTGGCAAAACCTGAACTGATGCTCATCTGTGTCTGAACTAAAGTCACACCATACAGTGGCCACTGTGAGGGTCTTCGATTCAAGAGCGTTTGGCATCAAAGTTGTTTTGACCTTCTCTCTAAATATGTGTACACTTAAACACAGGCACAAAGAGCTGAGGAGAGATGTGACATGAGTGTGCAATGCTCGGTAAGGCTGCCAGGAAGTATCAGCAGCAGCTCCTGCATGCGCAGAATTGTGGAGACAAGTTCACTGATATGAGCAAACTCAGGTTGATGATTCGGTTGAGAAGATAGAGAAAAAGAGGAATGGACACTGTGACATTTCAATTACATCAGTGTTTAAAAATAAATGTTTAAGAAAATAGATGGAAAAGGATAGGGAAAACAAAAATAAAACAAAGAGAAGTCCCCAGGAGCCCCGTGGCGTTAATCTAACCTTCATCATGACTGAAAACTGCACAGGCAGGTGAGCAGAATTATTGATGTTTGAAGTAATTACTTCAGCAGGCACTGCTATCAAAATTCATAGTGATTGATTTCCCACTAGTCAGCTTATCTCTCTGAGAACAAGTTCACTGGAAAGCAGCTTATAACCCTTTCCTAATAAGCCATGGCACATCAGTGGAGAAAATGGCATGAGGCTCATTTTGTTTTGCATTCACTGCTGTTAAAGGTTGAGTCATTCAAATTTTTAAGATGCCAGGCTCTTTTCTTCTCCAGACAGCCTAGGAATACGGAGATCTTCACTCCCCAGGCAACACACCCTTGTCCTCCTAGGTACAGTGTGAACTGAAGGAGGCTTTCAAGATGAATTTCTTTCAGTAACAACAGGGCACAGTCCCGTCTGAACACATACACAGGCCAGAACTTTATTTTGAAAGGTGGGTTTCAAATATGGAATATTGTCTGCAGGCTGGCTGAGAACTGGTTAAATCAGAACACTGGTGGGCATCTTTGAGGTGCTTACTCTCAGGCCACACTGATGATGTTACTGTATAGGCACTGAGCAGCATCACCTTAAATCCCTGTTCCCATAAGCTGTGGATCCAGCTCTGGATCTGGGGTAAAAGCCTTTAAGGTCAGGCTGGATGAAGAAAGAGGCTCTGCTGGGACTATTGTCACTAGAAGACACAATCCATGTCATCACAGCTGCGGCAAAGACCCACAGTGTTGTGATGAGAATGGGATTAATATCTCTCATGTCCTGAGTCCTGAATGAGGTTAGGGAACAAGGAGTTACTCTCCGTGACATTACATCAAATATTCAGGCAAACACAGCTTCCACCCCACCTCTGGATATTGGTGAATGCTTTACAGAGAAGGCCTGCCAAACCAGAGCAGGAAGGGCTCTCTTTTTTCCCCATACATTTTTTAGAATAGCTTTGGGCTGGAAAATAGCTAAGACATGGAGCTCTAGCATCCAGAAGAGCTTGGACCTTTACCTTTGCTTCTTCTCCCGCCTCTGTTGATTGGCAGATAGATCTTTGTCAGGACAACTCCTGCAGGTCAAAGCATGGGAAAAAATTAAATGAGGGACAAGTGCAAAGAGGCTGAACTACCAGTCTCTTGGATTTTCATTGGTCTGTGTCAGGAGGCACATCATCTAGAAGTGTTTTTCCTTTTCCTTTTGGATTGGTTCCCGTGCACAGAGAGCCAGAATGCTTCCTTGTGCAGAGAGTTGTTTTACCCTGCCATCTGGTAGTGTGCATGCACACAGGAGGCAAATGGTGCTGTTTGTCAGGAAGTAAAAGGGTTATTTGCTGGATTAGTTTTATGGGGGAAAAGAGAAGGAGGAAGGGTGCAGGAAAACCATTTTGTACAATTGGCAGGAACAGGAGCTGGGTGAGATAATTTCTTAGGGCAGAGGTGAGCTGCTTCTCGCAGGACCCAACAGCCATGTCCTTAGAAGCTGTGCATGAGAAGGAGAGGTGAAGGCAGCAGGGGAGTTAGGAACTGAACTTTCACAGAGAATTTAAATGACAACTTTTTTTAGAGTTCTGGGAAAATTTGGTCCCGTTTTTGCATTCACTCTTTTCCCATCTAATGAACACTGGTGTTTCCTGGTCGTTGGTGGCTAATACATATGCAACACATCTGGGCGGCTGACTCCCTGTGGGTACATCACTTTCAGTGACATGTCTGTGGGTTCCCAGCCTGGAGCCTCTTTGCGCCAGTGCAGACTGACAGGGTGACATTGCAGAGGCATCATGCTTACAGAGGTGTGCTTTATACCACAGTACCCCATTACAAAACACCAGTACAACCATGCCTCTGCTGTGTGGTCAGTGCCAGACTTGCACCCTGCTAACACACCACCTTTGGCGTGTGTTAGCTTGGTCTTACTTGGTGCAGAATGACCTGGATGGGTCTCTGCCTGTCCCTCCAGAGCTGAGGCAGCTTGTCACCAGACATTAGGAAGGTGGGTCTTCCTTCTACTGCATCAGCATAGGCCAGTACTGTCATGTGCCTGAGGTCTCTGTGCCCAGGAGGGCTGTGGAGGAGGTGGTATCTCTCTTGTGGAGTAGGAGGCAGTGCAGAACAGCAAGGTCTTTCAGGGACTGGCTCTGGCTTCTTAGCCTGCAAAGAGGGAGTTAATAATGGAAGGGAGAGACATCTCTACCCAGAGCTCCTCAAAATCCATCCAGCTCCTCCTCAAAAATACCTCAGTGTTTCATAATACATAAACACATTGAAGTTCTTCTCTAGCAGCAGCAGTGTTGAGGGCTCCTTCTGCTTCTCATCCGCACTGTTTGGGCAACCAGGAGGGAATGGCTAGGTCTGTAAGTGCCTTTGCATGCGGCAGTCCTCATAGGGGAGCTTCAGATTGTACAAACAATGCGTCCTAGCAGTCCCAAGTGGCCTGTGACTCTTTAGATGCTGTGATAGATCTGTGTCAGGACAACACTTTCTTCTCTCAGCTGTACCCAGCAGACACTGGAGACATCAGAGGCTCCATTGATACCTGTGTGTGCCTTTATTCTCATGGGTTTCTTCACCTGAATTCTTTTGATATATAGGGGCCTCAGGCACTGTTGATACATGCCACTACACGTGCCTCTATTCTTTTGTGGCCCTTGTACCATGGTCTGCAAACCACTATGTCAGCCCTGGGGTTTGGCCCACTTTCCCAATAGGCTTCTGTGCTCTTTTTATCCTTCTGTGTTTCCAGTGCAGTGGGCTACAGCAGAGACCAAATTCCTGCACCACCCTTCTGGCTTCCAGTGTTCTGCTTCTATTTCAGTGCCTGGCTCCCTGGTCAGTGCACGGTGATCCTCATGGTCCACAGGAGCCTGGCAAGGGTTGGGGAGCAGATGGTCACAATACCACAATGAGGTTATATGAAAACTGCCTCTGACGGAGGCACATTTTTCTTGGATGCAAAGAGATGACTGCATCTTGTCACAGCTAAAGAGGAAGGTAGATGAGGATCCAGCCAACTGGCTTCTTTTATAGGACACCCCTGCTTTAGCCCCCCAAATCTTCAACATCTTCCCTGCATGTTTGTCTCTCTTTCCACTCGTCTTTCTGGATGGGTGCTGTGGCAGCTCAGCTCTCCAACTGCCAGAGTCGGGAGGTGAAGCACAGAATGCGGACCGGCTGGTTCTGCCATGGGGCTGGACAGCCTCTCTCTTTCTGTAATCGTTTCTGACGTTTCACCTGTCACATCCTGAGCTGCTTCGGGGAGGGGGCAGAGCAGAGGGGTTGGTGTGATGAAATGTTTGGATCTCTGAATATGTAGCCAGTACACTGTGTTCCCTGTCAACAAGAGATCAAAGATGTCAGAGCTCTGGAAAAAGACAAAAATGACAGATTGAAAAGCAAAATATATGAAGAGAGAGAGAGACATGGAGGAGGAAAAGAGAGTCACGTAGAAATAGGAACAGTTGCCTAGAGATAGGTGGACAGATGCCTAACAAACCAGATAGACAGACGACTGTGGCAAAAAGAGAACATACTCCTTGCTGTTCTTGGGCTGTAATTATCAGCTATTTAGGCAGTAAGCCCAGGAAAACCAGTTATTATCAGTATTCAACGGCTCTGAGGTGAAGCCCAAAGCAATTAATGCCATTTGAGAACTGAGGACTAACTACAATAAGAACTTTTTAAAAGCAGATTTTAAGCAGAGTATTTGCAGGGAGGGGTGGATTAGGACATCTTCATTATATAAGGAAGAGGAGGGGTAATTTGCTGTAGAGGAGGGTCCCCATGGATGAGCAAAACAGGTATGAACTCCAGCAGAGCCAGAAGCTGCGAACAGGGAGCTGCTGCTGATCACATCTTCTCTACATGCAGCCCCTTTTCTTTGGAGGAGAAATTGCTGTCTGAACTGATAGAATTCTTCTGAGAAAGCAGAGGCATGCAGAAATACATAGGCAGGAGAGCAGAAATAAACCCACATGGTCTGTGAAGTGCAGGAGCACCTTGTTCCTGGGGGACATTTTTGGCTGATGTAACTGATGTCTGGAAAGGAGACCAGCCTCATACCATGGGATGGAGGGAATGAGAGAAGAAGGTGTGAAGTGGAGGGAAGGAGGGAAGTGCATTTTCCTAGGTGGAGGGCTGACATCCAGGAGCAATACCCCTACAAAATACTAATTCCTTGCTTTAATGAGAAACCCATCCTGCTGTTGATCTGGTCCTGTAGCAACAGAGGGCACTTTTCATGGCATAATAAGACTCTGGCCACTTGGGTTTTTCAGGAATACAGAGAAGAGTATCCCAAAGGAAAGCTTTCAAAGAAATTTCTGAAAGACTCTACAGTCTGCAGTCTCATATTTCAGCATTACTAGCTGTAGGTGCACAGCTGACACACACACATCCACGTGTGCGCAGATCTAGCTGCGAGTCGCGAGTCCGATGCTCGATGGCTGTAAAGCATCCTAGCTCTGCTGAGTCAGCGGAGCTGTGCTGATCTGTCCTTACTCAGGGTCTAACCACTCATGGTGTTGGTAACCAGCCACGTGCTCCATTCTGGCTTGTGTGATGGCTGAACAGCTGGTGCCGGGTGCTCCTGAGTCAGAAACCTTGAGAAAACATGAAGTCTCAGGCACAGGGAATTCTGTCAGTCAAGACAGACTGAAACAGATTTCCTGCTGGTACTCAGCAGCCACCCACTGCTCTTCAGCTTGGAAAATAAAGTGTGAGCAACTGAGATGAGAACTTGAAGTTGTTGCATTGAGATACTGTCCTCTAGATCTCAAGCATGCTTGGGGGTGAACAGCAGAGCCAGCAGTTTACAACTCAGGATCCATACATTAATAGTGCATTTTGGTGTTTCTAATCAGCCCCTCAGGCACAGCACAGAACCTGCTTGGAAAACCTGAGGTTGACAATTGCTGCTTTGCTGTGAAGACTGTTCTGATAGCGAGAAGGAAAGTGTTTTGAAGAAGCTACACATGTGAAACAGCTGTTAATCCTCCTTACACCCCCCACACTTTTTTTGTTATAGTCTCCTGGAGAACACCTTCCTTTATACTTTGAGCTGTATTTTTTATATAAACTTGCTCTTTGAAGTTTTAGAGTACAGGAACAGACGGCAGGCAGCGAGAGTGGCAGAGGAGAGAGGAAAGAGGCAAGAGAGAAAAATCCATTTCCCTGAGATGTGAAAAGGCTGAGAAGTGAGAAGGTGGTTGAATGAAAGGGAGCTGGTAGCTGCAGATGCAGTGAAGGAGGCTCTCTTCGTCCCACGGCAGTGAAGCTGTGCAGAGAGGGGCCTGGTGATAGCAGATGTTGTGGAGGAAAAATGAGTGAGGAAACTATTTCTTTCACCAGTGCAAGTTTCAGAAGTTCTATCACCATTGCAAGCAAAGCATCCGTGCCCAGGAGGCCCCCTTCTGATTTGGGGAAGTCTTGACTAGGTTCAAGAACTGGGCAGTATGATGCAGCCACTGCATAGCTAACCATCCCTTACCAAATAAATCAAGTGACTGACACTGAGTGGGCCATGAAGGCAGACCCCCACATGTTGAAATAGGGTAATTAAGGTAAATGTTTGAGTTCTCTGACCCACTTATTTATTTGTTCAACCTGCAGCTTTTCTCAAAAGCTACACACTCCCAAAGCAGACTCAGTGAATGATGCTGAGATTTGTTTTCCTTTTAGATCTAGCAACATTAGTAAGAGTCAAGAAAACTGGGGAGCAGTGAAGGCACCGTGTTCCTTACACTACTGCCTAGGACCAGAGCTGCACTCTGTGCTGTGCAGCCACTTCTCAGAAACTCCTAGGCAATTTGCTACAGAAACTGTCGGAGATGCTTGAAAATGCAGTGTTTTCCCACAGTGTTTTAATCTTCATTTTATTGTTTTTATTTTACCACATCCATTGCTTTCCTCCACATATTTTGAACACAAAGAGAAATTTACAGGGCTTGATTGCTTATTGTCTCTTTTCCTTTAGACCTTGGCATGGCATCAGTACACCAGTTGTGATTTATTAGGTCAGTGTGGCTGCCTGAGCAATAATAGAGCCCAGTGTGTTTGCTTGGGTGTATTCCTCCGTTAAATGGAGTGCTGCCCTGCACAGCAGGTGCATCTGGGTGGTTTATTTCTGCCTCTGAAGCATTTGCTTTAGTCACTTTGGAGGAAGATGGCATGCTAAGCCAACTGGTTTGGGCTTTTCCTGACGTAATAATTTCCATAATCATTACATTGGATTTCAGCCTGGCAATGAGACAGCTTTTTAAAAAATACACTTAAATGTCAGAGGAGAGAAGCCCTGTGTAAGATGTTTGGAAATGTGATGTCCTCTGGATGCCTTGCCAGATTTTCAGAGGCAGAGCTGAGGTTGTCCTGGGTTAATACCACATAATTTTGTGCTGAGTCTGCTACATGAGGAGATGGGATTTGGGAAGTTTGAGTGCTGTGGGAATGCTCATGCTGTACAGGCATAAATTAAGCTGGTAGATTGTGTCTCTTCTGTCAACTTTGTCTCTTGATTTACAGAGATTTCAGTGTTTTAGGAACCCACAGCATTATAAATCCAGATTGTGAGAATTTGCTTACTTTGGGATTTGATCCAGAACTCTTCCCATGTACCCTGAAAAGCTTGATATCTTTCGGAACAGATAGTTTGAAGCATTTCATATTGATTCATTCCTTTGCAACAAAATGGAGGGAAATCTGTTGTGTTCCTGGGGAAAAAAAAAAAAAGACAAAACCCAAAGGAAACATTTGGGAAAGCCTTGCTTTGTTTGATCTCTGGGGTTGTTAGAAAATCAGCCTCAGAGTAGAAATAGCAGGTGCCTTTGTCTAGTCTGTGGCAAATGAGGGTCATAGGGGTGGGAAAAAGGAATTCACTTAGAAAGAAAAGTAACCATTTTACCCCAAATTCTACTAAGCACTTTAAAAATATTTTTGAAGAACAAATTAGGAATGTGTATTTATTCAGCAGCCTGGGTAATGATTTTAGATGCCGATTCTTCTGGCAGTTTGGCATCGTTTTTTCTCCAGCCCCACTCCAGCTTGTTTTGGAGGGAGGGAATGGAGGCTCTCAGAAGCATCGCTTGGAGCTCTGTTCTGGTCCCCATCCTTCCTTCCCTCCCTCCTCCCCTCTCACTCTGCCTCTTTGTGCTGCATGTTCCCTTTTCAAAAAGTAATTTCATGGCTCATGCACTTAAGATTCCATCAGAAAGTCGAGTCTTTGATCAGGCAGACAGACGCCCTGCTGGGATTTCATTGGCAAATCACAATTCCCTTAATTAAGACTATGTGTCTTTATATCACTAAACTGATTCCAGCTGGGTCCCTGCTCGTTTTACATCCAGATTTACCTAGACTATGGATTCTCACCCCCTGCGACTCCAGAGGAACAAAAAACCATTTAAAGACTCTTCCTTCCCAGCTTCTCCCTCCAGCTGCTTCTTCCCACTGGTGCAGCAGTTGGTGTGAGCTGGGAACTAAATCTCTCCCTCAGTCTCGTCTGCACTCTCCATCAAATGGGGAGGTACGGCTGTGTGAGGGGTTTGCTCTGTTTCTCTCTAGCACTAGGATGCTTGGAATCAGTACTACAAAGAGAACTGAACTTGCCTGATGTTTTTTAGTTCTATTTGGAAGACATGTTTTTACTGAGAGTCAAGAAAGTGCTAAAATTCAGCATAGTTTTCTACTCCTTCCCATCTTCCTGTAGCTAACAATTACAGATGAAACAGGTTAAAAGTGCTCACTTATGGTAATCACAGGTCCTGAGTGGGAGGGACCTGGGTGACATTTCTGCTGTGCTGGAGTTTCTTGTTGTATTAGTCATGCCAAGGCAAACATTTCTCCAGACACAAAATACACAGTGGATGGGTCCTGACTTTAAAGTGTGTGGTCTGCTCTGGCCAAGGAAATAATGCTCTGGGGGAGGTTCAACAGGCAGTGTTGTTTTTTCTTCAGTTATCTGCATTTTCCCTCCCTCCTCCTTAATTTCCTCGTCTCCTCTGAGCTGTGCCCCGACACCTTCTCCAGGGAGAGGAACCTTCCATAGCAACCCGCTAAGGGCACTGATGACAGTTAGCATGGCTGGCACAAGGCAGCACCCAGCCTCTGACCCAAGGCCCCCTCTATCACGATGCTGGGAGGGGGAGAGAAGGAAAGAAGGAAGGGGGGCAAAGGAAGTTCAGTCACCTGGGGCTTCTCAGTGCACCAACCCCAGTGGTAGAAGTGCATTTGCCACGCGTTAGAGAGTCTGGCTCCTCCAGAGCAAATCTTTTAGGCATTTTCAAAACCATCTGTGGGGATGTGGCAGGGACTAATAAACATGCCCGTGGTTTGAGAAACATCCCCATAAATGTCACTGCAGGTGGGTGCAGCCAGACTCTCCCCTACATGGGGGCAGTGGCTGTCCCTGTGTGGGGCCCATGAGATGCCACCCCCAGGTCCTGAGTATCCCTGCAAGTGACAGCTCTGCAGCTGGGAAAGACCTGGCTGCTGCCTGAACAGTGGTGGATAATGCTACAGCACATGGGAGGCTCTTGGCTGCTTATGCAGTCATGCTTAAAATAAAGAAACAGCCAGCAACCAGTGCAGCTTTAGTGGCCAGCAAACCCTGACCCAGCACTTCCTGAAGCTGAGCTGCTTGCTTAATAAGTGAATCCAAAGTCTCGACTCCGGACACATTCTCTCCTACAGATGGATTCATCTTCAGATTTATCATATGGAGTTCTTTGCTTGGAAATGACTATTTAATTATGTGTCATCAGAGCTTCAAACCTGTCTCAGGGATGTGGTGACTTTGTAATGGACCATGGCAGAGCTTGACTTTAAAGGGGTTTCATTTTAAGGGTTTGTCGTGTTTCCGGCTATTAAACCCAGCAAGAAGAGTTTTGGTTCAGTCAAACAGGCTACAGCCTGAGCTAAACCTTATTTAGCTCCTGACAAGCTAATAAAAATGTCCTCTGAAAGTTGTAATAGGACTTTGCACTTAAATGGGTCTTTGATTTGAAGGTTCCAAAGCTCTTTTTAATAAGAATTGCTGATTATGATATGCTGTTTATGGTCATTAGATTAGATCAAAAGGGGTTAAGGATCTCTGTTTTGTTTGAGAGACAGAACAAAACTATCCCAGAGGTAGAGGAAGTACATTCATTGACTAGAAAATGAATTTCATGAGCCTTTATAAATAACTTGATAATTATTTTTTGTTAAAATTAATTAAAAATCTCAAACTTCATGGAATGTTAACAAACATCTATGTTTGTCTTGTCCCAAATCATCTTATTGGGATGTTAGAGACACATTAATCTTACATATAGTTAAAGTTAATTGAAATCTCGCTCACAGACTCTGTGTAAAGAAATTAGGATCTAATTAAACGAAGTTGTTAAGGATTGCTGTGTCTAGATGCTGTGCTTTTCAGGGGCTGTGACAGACTCAAGTCACTTGGAGGTGCAGACAATGGAGCCCAAGTAGTTGCTTGGCAACTGGGGTTGCCAGGGCCCAGAAACCCACTGCTGCTTGCGGGTGGCAGCCCCGTGTCTGGGGCACGGCCACTGCAGCAATGCAGCCTGGAGCACAGAGACATTAAGAGTCAGCTGAGGACCCCCTGCACCCCTTGCTGTAGTGGTAGGCCTGTTTATAGAACCCCTAGATGAAAACATTGATCGAAGGTGAAAAGCCAGCTAGTGTGCTTTGGGTGTGTTGACACCACAGCAATACAGTGACTGTGTCCTAAAAAAGGTGAAATTGGGAGGAGAGATGTAAAGCTGGTACTCTGGTACTTCAGGTCATCAAGCCATTAGATGTATCAAAAGGTAGGATTCTCTTTGGCTTTCCTATAGAGCTTCTGATGTGTGATTTAAAAAAAAAATAATTAAAATAAGCACACTAAGAAAATTGCTGAGCAAAACATCAGGTGGTGTTGCAGTATTAGTAATTTCTAGGTTAAAATAGTAGAGGATGATATCAAACAGCAGAAATCCAGGATATTCATAGCTGAGATAATACACAGGAGAAAGCAACTACATTAAGGTAAGAACTGAAGAGATAAGGCACCCAAGCATTCCTACCTCAGCTCTGGAGAGATCTTGCAAAGGGAGAAAGTGGAAAATCAAGGATGTTGCATTTTAACAACACTTTAAATTTCATCTGGGACTGTGAAGACTTATGTCAGTCTTGTCCACACTGAACCGTAATCATTGCATCTGGCCACTGACTTCCCTAGTATTTTCTTTTGACCTGATAAGGAATCTGATACCTGACTACAGCTTTTCAAATGTTTTAGAAGTCACTGGGAGGGTGTTAAGATGTGTCAACCTAGACAGAGAGAGAAAGGAGATGGGGTGAAATTACAGGAGAATGTTAGAAAGGGAAGGGAGACGTGCGTTGAGAAAGGAGGAGCAAAGGATGATGAAAACCCAGAGGTTTTCCCTTGGGTAGGCAGAGAAAAGCGTGTGGAGAAGAGGAGGGGATTTGCACAAGAGACAGGGTAGAGGGACAGTTAGGAGGAAAGGGGGGAAGATAGCTGGAGGGGGCAGGCTGACAGCTGTAAGGGGAAAGGGTTGTATATTTTATTAAACTAGAGATATTTGCATGCAGTAGACATGCATCTCAGCTCTCTCAGTGGACAGTTACAAGAAGAATGGGATCTTAGACCCTGATAAAATGCGTCCCATCCTGTGTCAGCTGAGCATTTGGCACAATAGGCTCTTTTAAGGGGCATATCATTGTCATCTGAGGCATAGCTGTCTGACTTCAGCTCTGCTGCTAGTGGCCAGGGGAAAAAGGGACACAAATGATCCTGTAGCAGCAGAAGTGAATCCCGACCCCGGTGCATCACTTCCCAATACAGTGAGAGTTTTCTGGATTGTTCTTACTGCATACACACGAGCACTACACGACTGGGAAGAAAATTGGTTTTTACCTATCAAAAGATGTTTTTTCCATCTCTCACAAGTGTTTTTATGGTATCTGTCTCCTGCTCTGTACCAGGCTGAGGCAGGTGTTTTGATATGCAAAGTGGCAGACCTGCCTACAGTCTTTTCATTACTTTTTGGTATTTCATGAGATCAAAGAGATTAACTGGGAATCTCCTAGCCACAGCTTATCGGAAACATGTGACTGTTAGCAATGCACAGCGGGCCTTTCTCTCCATTTGTTCCCCCTCCTTTGCATATGCACCCATCACAGCTTCAAACGCTGCATCAGATCTGGAGAGACCCATTAGGAAGTGAGCACACCAACCAATACAGGCGAACTGAAAACCTCCTTAAAAGTGAGAAAATGTGCTACAAGGATTTCAGTACCCAAATCAATCGAATCGCCCATGGGTAGGCACAAAAATGAAACCATATGACATCTCAGGAACAAAATATTTGAGAATTAATTCCATTTTTAGTCACCTGGCAAAGCTTGGCTTCCAAGTTTAGTCTTCTCATTCTTGCCAGTGATATTATTAGACCTCTGTCACTGCTCAGGTGGCACACTGATGGACAGAGCTGTTGAAATAAAGGGCTTTCTGGCTGGAAAGGCAAAGTGAATAAACCAGCATGGTGGAAGGGCTGCAGGTGGCTTTTAAAAGTTTTTCAGCAAAATGAACAACAATTTATTTTGGAACAGCCAAGAGAATTTTAGCTGAATTGAGATGCTTTGATTGTCTTAACCCTTTTGAATCCTTTCTCTTTTTCATGTAAGTGCAATTTTTAAAAATGCCATTTGAAATGAAAAGTCAGAAATGTTATTATAAGAAAATGCCAATGTGAGACATCTTCAGGGGGTTTGTATGGAGCATATGGACAATTTTAGGTGATACTTAAATTTCCCACTTTTATAACATCTCAAAAACAGTCAAAAACCAGAACTGAGCAGATAGCTACACAGACATCTTATTGCACTGCTTTGGGGGTTCTGTGCCGCCAGGGAGCTGCAGGGCCCAGCTGCCCTTCAAGGAAGACAGCATCCAGGCAGACCTGCAGTGGTCAGGCAGGCCTGATGGCCAACCAGGGGCAGGGTCCGGATTGAGATTTGGGGTGTCCCTGGCCAGGCCTAGGCCTGGCTGCAATGTGGTGAGGCCATAGCACTCGTGGGGCTGGGGCTGTCACCCTGGCTGAAAGCAGCTCCCAAGAGCAGAGGTGAGTGTTGGTGGGCATCTTCCTGCTCACCATCACCACCAGTTGGACTGTTTCTGAGGTAATCGTTCAGATTTAACATAGGACCTTGTCATCCTCCAGTTCTTAAAGAAGTTTTTCATCACGAAGGGAAAGAGAGAGTACATCTGGCCAAAGAATTGGCCACTGCCAGTTCCTGCTGGGAATTTGGCCCAGCCAGTCCTGACTTGCATTCTACCATCCTGGGGACATGGCTGAGCCCTGCACCAACAAGAGCAGCTTCCAGGCTGCTCTGGTACCATGCAAGGGGGAATGGACCACCTACAGCACATATGTGCATGTCTCCCCAAGCAGCACCACAGCACCTGGGCGGTGGGAGCGAAATGTCAAGGTAGTTTGGGGATCAGCTTCCAACTTGAGTTAGGCACCTTTGATCTAAATCAGCATCACAGACTTGGCCCTTAAGGAGAATGCACAAAGAAAGCCATGTAGCATGGTGAACTTTCTGACTTTCAAGTGTAGCCATTGGATCATCACCCAATGAAAGAAACAGGATAGCTGTGCCTTCCACAAAGAAGAGTCCCTTGGGTGGAGATGTTACAGCAACATGCTTCATCTATTGGTATTTCTAGACTTGGAAGCATACTAAAACTTTTTTCTGGGACACAAAAATAAAGCATCTGTTTATGGAGAAGGTTTTTTGATCATTTGGCTTTCTGGTCGTTTCAGTATGCTTGTAAATAAACTTCATATGGAGCTCATGGGAGTTGCTTTAGATTTCCACTAAGTCAAGGATCTGATGCAGTACAAGGGATATTTCTTTTCTCTAGTAAAACTCGAGAGTCTCTTTCATGGGAAATTTTTCTAGATCATTGGGTGGTTTTGTGAAGCTGCTGTCAAGCATGGTATTTAATAGGGTTGTGCACAAATGTCTAAAGTTGTGAATGCATGGCGTACATATGTTATGTCACATTCAGGTTGTAAAACATTTATAACTGTCACCTCTGTCCCCATTTCTCTTTTTGCATGTCTCCAAACCAACCCTGCTCCCGGCTGATTGATGGGGTAGGTAGGGTAAAGTCAGATAGTGCCCTTTGTCCTCATGTTGCTGTGCAGCCTGCAGACTTCAGAGACTCAGGGACTTGGATTTCTGGGTCGGTGGGTATATGGCAGTGGCAATAATCCACCGTTTGGGATGGCGGCTCAAAAATGCATGCTGTGAAGGAATGCCACCAGGATCTGTCGGTGGTGTTGAGGGTGGTGTTGTTTCTCGGTTTTAGGTGATCTTAGATAATCTTGTAGAACACCTAGTGCTACCCTCAGAAATTGAGGCCTTTCTATCCTGTGCACCATGCAAGCACCACTCCCTTCAGACACCTCAAGCTGCATCTCACAACCTCACACCACTCTGTTGGACCCCGGGGCTGCAGACAGAGAGCTGCCTGCAGGACTTCGCTGCGTTCGCAGCACTCACTCTTTTCCTTAGCAGAGATCAAGGGGTGCTTCCTATGAAAAGGTAACAGGTCCCATGAGACCACATACAGCTGCAAGATTTTTCATCCTCCCACCCTATCAGCCAGTGCATGGAGACCTTTTAAACTGGCCAACTTCCATAACATTTGGTCATTTCTCAGAAAACCTCCATCAGTTGCACCAGTTTGGGGTAGGCTTTTGTAATGACATCAGCAGCAGGAGTGCTAACGCTTGCCATAGAAAAATCTGCCACTAACCAGTGCTTCCACTGTGTCTTCCATGGGGGGAGCCCATACAAGGAGAGATCTTTCCTGATAGAGCTCGAATAGCAGCGCAGCTCATTAGTGGCCTGGGAAGTCAGAGAAGCAAATGAGATCCTCTGGGGGTGGGAACTGGGTGCTGGACCAGGGAGGCCCTCTTTGAAACTGGAAATGAGCTGACTTGAGGACAAAGCTTTGGATGAACATCTGTGGGCTATTCTATGTCACCAGCATTGCTAGAACAAGGCAGGGCTTGCTCTGTCCTATGTTGTGTGTGGAAACCCAACATGCTTGCAGAGCTGTGGCCAAATAATTACTAAGTCCCCACTCTTTTTGTCTGATGAGATCAGGTAGTCTCACATGCCAAACCGGATCCTACCAGTTATTTTAGATGAAGCAAAGTGTTGCCAGAAGCAGTCAGAGATAAATATGGTGTATACTGGCTTTGGAAGCAACTTCATGCTGTTTCCCGAGGTCTGACAGGTGAATAACTTTGGACCAAGCATGCCCTGGTGTAATCCAGCGTGCTGTCTTTAGCAAGTGCTGGACATCTTTCACCTCCGACCCCTATCATCTTCCCAGTCCCATCAAGCATAACCTATCACAAGTATCACGCTGGCAGCAGTCATCTGTATCCTGCAATCACATGGAACACCCACGCAGGGTCCAGCCTTGGCCGCAGTCCCCTGCCTATCAAGTGACATACTTCAGAAGGGTCTCAGGCTTCACCCTCCCCATGAATGTGGTTAATACAGTGATCCAGCAGCTACCCTACTATTATTTCTGCAGGAGAAAGAACGCTTCAGGAAAAATGTTTCCAAAATAGCAGATCTGACTTTTTCATCGGGCTTACTGTTCCCAGCCTGTGCAAAGACCCACTTTTCTGAAGTTGTGCTTTCAGTGTCAGCCCACCTCCATCACCATTTGATGACCAGTCATTCCCACTATCCTTCCTTAGGGAGCATTTTGTAGTTTGTTAGAGCTCTCTTGGGTTTCACATTTGGCTCTGTGCTTCTGGAGATGGGAAGAGCAACCCCATTGCCTCTCAGCTGCAAGCTAGGGTATGCTTATCTCAATGCTTGTGCTGCCTCCAAGCCTGGGCTGCTCAGAGAACCCACATTGTCATGAGGAAAATTCAAATAAACGATTATATTTAAATAGTAATTTTGCATCACTGGTTAGCCATGTACGGCAGATATACCATTACTACAGCTGATTATTTGCACACACACAAATGGCAACTACACCCCCACTTTTTCAAAAAGATCAGTAAACCCTGGGAAAAACCACAGTCCTCTAATTTCAGGGAAAAAAAATATTTCAGTGTTACTGCAAGGGGGATTGGAAAGAAAGGGAGTTATCACAGCACTATGTACCTCGCCACACAGCACTAACTGTGCCTGGAAGCAGAAACCAGGCAAACAAAAGGACAGGATTGTTCTTCTAACAGTGGGGGTTAATTAGCCACCTGAACACTAAGTGCAACATTTTTCTTCTCTTCATCTTGTCACGTGATGATTGGAACATTTTCTGGAAGTTAGTTTCTAGCTGCATATTACAGGATTCAATATAGAAGTAATTTGGGGAAGATGCATTGTGTGTGATACACAAGCTGAGTAGCTGAGCCCATCTGTGAAGTGCCAGTAGTGTTTTGTGCAGAGATACCTTGAAAAGTAAATTCAAAGACATTCACAAAGCACTGTTAGAAAATAGTTACTGCCCTGTGACTGATCACGTTGGCGGAAATATCGAAGGCTTCTTGTTAGAGCAACTGCTGTGTCCTGCGATAGCTGATGTTAACCAGAGAGTTTGCACAGATTGAAGGCAGTGTCCCATTTCCCTTCTGCTAGGAAAGACTTTCCCTAGATTTGCCACGTGAGGAGAATCTGTTGGGAGGCATATCAGGCTAGACTGGGCTTAATGGGTGCCTAAGGCTTTTTTCCCCAGCGCATATTTGTTGGGGTACATCCAGCTGTGGATGTGCTTTTCCTTTTTGCTGTGCATAACATCTGCGCAGTGGGATTTTGTTTGGCTGGTTGGCAGTTTTCTCTTCCTTCCCCCAAGCTGCTTTGGCTGCTCACCCAGCTTTTTACCAAATTGCAGATTTATATTCCTTCTGCTTTCGGCAGGCCCATATGTAGAACTGTCAAAATGTCAGTGGCATCAATTGCGAAAGGTTAGCGCCACATTATAGTCAGCGAGCTTATTAACAGGGAAGTGATTGGGTTTTGGAGAGGGAGAGGGAAGGACAAATGGGAATCCATTTTCCAGGCACTTGCTTCTTCCAGTCAACTTTTCCTCGTGTCGTATATATATTTTCAGAAAGTGGTTGCCATCTGCGTGGGAAAAAACCCAGTAGCTAGAGACCCCAGCAAAGAATGATGCTGTTCCTTGTGAGATCCCAGCAAGCTGGGAGGAGGAAGGAGGGGAGAGAGAGGCAATAAGAACAAGCTGGCCAAGTTTATTTGGGTGATGAGTGACAGCAGATGTTCATCCTCACTGACTCAGTGACTACAGACAGGATCGTGCTGCAAAAATTGGCTTTGATGGGAACCCAGTGCGAAACTGGGAGAGTGTGGGTCTTGGTTCCATGATTTTGGCTTGGCCCAAGTAGTAGTCATGACATTCAGTTCCTCTCCTCAGGTTTATAGGTGGCTGTGTACAGATGAGAGCTACTGTTTTTGCTTATTTCCATCTCTGTGCTTTTTCAGATTTATTCATATTGTATTCAAAGTCACCACTGAAAAATATGCCCATATCCTACTGCAAAGTTTTTATCTGTCCAAGGCACTTTCAGGGCTTGTGGTACCATCATTGCAGAGAACCTAGCTCACAACCTTTAATGTATAACCAGAACAACCCAGTAAAATGAGATTATCCTGGTTTATGAGAACTGAGGCACAGAAAGCCTGGCTTTTGTCATGCAAATTTGTGAGACAGAAGAGAAGGGTATCTGCACCTTTATAGAATATCTGCTAGTACTGCATCACTGAACCGTTCTTCTCATGCCTCATTTTTTCTTTTGTTTTTTCCACCTTGTCTTTTAAAATCAACCTAATGTCCAGCTGGAAGCACTGGAACCATCCGTTAGAGAGGCAGGAGGGTGCTCAGACCCTGTCAAAGGTTAAATCTGGTTGTGTTGTTACTCTTTAAAAAGAGCCAAAGCAAGGTGCGGGTGCTTTTCCTTTGGGTTGGTATGGAGCTGCATTTTCACAGGAACCCTGCCCAGCTTTTGGACTGTTGCTTGCAGCCAGTGCCAGTGTGACCTAGATTCAGACCAGAGACCTAAAGGTGAAAGCCACCAGAGTCTGTAGCTGAGCCTCTGGGGCACCAACCCTCCTTTGCTTCTGCTCATTATTCCATTTTTGACATGGCAGAAAAGGCCCTTGAGGTGGCTGATAATATATTGCTGGGGGTAGTGTGTGTCTGACCTTTTCTGTAGGAATGAGCTTGAAAATGATGTGGAAAAAAAAGGAATGAATATTAATAATCGGATTGTCCTGAGGATTCTTCACTGGTGAAGAAACCCATTATGCCCTGGAATTAGAGCAAGTACCATGCACAGGTGGCTCTTTGTTGTTCCCTGAATGCTGCTAGAAGGTGAAATTTCATTCCACCACTTGTGATAAAAAACAAGAAATAGGGATTCCACAGCAGACACAGCCAGGGAGAGGCCCCTCTCTCACATGACAAGAACTTCCCTGCCAGCCTCCTGCCTGTCCCTCTGTATGCAAGTTGATGGCTAACATATGGGATGTGGAGCCCTAGCACATGGCAAAAATGAGCCTCAGAGTGGTCACTTCAGGCAGAGAGGAGTCAGGGACGAGCAGGTGAGGGCAGGAGGCAGGGAGAACTTGCATGCAATGTGGGTATATTACCTGTATTAATTTATAGCTTTCCACCTCTGCCAGTGTGCACTGGAGATTTCAGCTCTCCCCGTCTGAGAAGGCTGCTCTTGCTCTTTCTCATTCTTGCTGCTTTTGCTGCAAGAATGGAGTTAGCACAGTGCAGAACAGCAGAACCAAATCTCCTATGAGGTTTCTGGGTTCGTAAAGCACTGTGCAGAGCCCCAGGTGCCAACACACAGGATGAGAGCATGATGTGAAATGTGGATCAGGACACTGACATCACTTCTTGC
This sequence comes from Chloroceryle aenea, assembly GCA_013399075.1. Classification (NCBI taxonomy): domain Eukaryota; kingdom Metazoa; phylum Chordata; class Aves; order Coraciiformes; family Cerylidae; genus Chloroceryle; species Chloroceryle aenea. Next base: position 27,806 of record VWZY01000763.1, on the reverse strand, counting down.
CCCAGGACATCTCTCCAAACCCTCTGAGCAGAGCCTCCCCAGGCCCTGCTGACTCCTTGTCTGTGAGTTTTCCTTCTGTGACACCCTGGTTAACACCACACATAACAGCTGTGCTTTGGTGCCTCTGGGGAGGTGCACAGCCCTGCTTTCTAGATGGTGCCCTGAAGGTACAGAGTTGTCTAAAAGAACTGCAGGAGGTCTGATTCTCTAGCTGGGACAGGAGCCCTGGCAGTGACCCCAACAAGGTGGACATTTCAGTGGAAATGTGCAGCCCCTTGGGCATGGGCACCATGGCACCAGGACCAGGCAGAGGATGACTCTCTCGGCCTTATTCCTGGCAACGGGCTGGACCACCTCCCTGCAGGATCCAGAAACCCTCCTGCAGAATATCTGAGCACCTGGGTTTTGGGCAATTAAGCAGCCACCCTCGCCCTCCTCCCCCCCACCTCCTCGTGCCAAGCAGAATTTTAATGTACTTCCAATTTCTCTTTTTAGCACACACAAAGAAAAAAAGGGGAAAAAAAATAATAATCATCCATAAGAGACGTTCTTTTCAGGCAAATGGAGAAGCATTCAATGCTGATATATATTTTTCCCCACTTTTAAATGGTATCTATTTAAATGCAGATTTTCTAGTTTCGTATGTGGAGATTGGAAGAAACGCCTTTCAATTTAAATGTTAATAGAAGAGTAAACTTCAAAATCAAAATTCCTCCATAAGGGAGAGTGTTTTCTCACAGCTTTGAATGTCTTTCTATGCTTCCTCCCTCCTTCTCCCCCATCCTCCTTCCTCTCTTCCCAGCCCCCAGCTCAGCCTCACTTGCACTAAGCAGGGTTTTTTTTAAATAATAATACATCTTTCAGAGTTCCTGAATTAAAATGTTTAATACTGGGGTCTGTGGAAAAAGTGTGTTTAAGCAGAGTGCTGGGATGCTGATAAAGCAGAGAGAGCTTCCCTCCACCTCCAGCCTTTTTCATGCTGGTCATTTATCAAACCTGCTGCTCTGAATGCTTTAGGATGGGTTCTCAGGCTTGTGCTTCATAATATTGCACCAGTGGTTGGGGCAAGGGTTGAAAGGGAAGAAAAAAACTTTGGAATAGTGTTTGAGTTGCTCCTGGATGTGAGCAAGGCTTTGGGGCTGGGCTGGGCAACAGAGGAGGGCAGTCAAATGCAGAGGGAAGAAGGTGAAACAGAGGAAGCATAATCAAGTCTCTCCCTTTCTGTATTACCCCTCCTGCTTCTCCTGTGGTCCATTCCTGCAGAACTCCAACTTCATTTATCTTCAGGAGGAGCTTAGGGTAAATCTGCACTTTAGAGAAGACCCTTAACACTGCTTGATACTGGGGTTTTACAATTATGTTTCTTGCTTCCTGTCACACTCCATTTGTCATCTTTAATACAAACTTTTCTTTAATTTTCTTCCTCACTCTCTTCCACTCTCCATCTGTTTTTCTCCTCCCTTCTCTCCTCACTGAAAGAAAAAGGGAGTCAAAAAAAAAAAGTGTCTGTTTTTAATTCTGTTTCCTTTTGGCCTGATGAGCTCTGGCCGCCTTTGTACAAAGTGGTTCAAGAGATGCTAAATGAAGATTAAATTTTAATAAACTTCCACATACTTAGTGGGTGTGGGGATACTGTGATGCTGTCTGGCATATAAAAAGCAAAATGTAACATGTCAGAATCCACTCACTGTGGAAAGAGAATTTTGTAAACTAGACAATAAAGTCATCACTATGTATAATAGGGTCTAGGGCTTTCTGTACCCAGATTATTTTCACGGAAGTGTTACTATAGTCTGTACATTTTATCTAGAGCCTCTGAAGGAAAAGTGATGAACTGGCTTCCACATCACACCTGGGAGACAGGACAAAGTCTGATTTTGAGAGGAAAGCTATGAAGCACCCAATCCTCCCGCTGATTTCAGGGAAAGCAGAGCTCACTGGGCTCTTCACTCTAGATGGTCAGTCCCTTGAAGGCAGGGGTGCTGGAGAGACCACTTGCCCCCAAGGCATCTCTAGGTGGCTCTGACACCCTGGCAGGTCTGTATGGTGAAGCTTGCCCTGATGCCCTGCTTTGTGTTTCCTCCTGTGCACTGTAAGTAGTGGGGGTGATAACCAGAGCAGTTCAGTCCGAGCAGTGTCTCTCCCCAGCACTAAAAGCTCTTTACAATGAATGCTGTCGCCTTTGCCCTGAAAGCCAGAGCCCAGCACAGCTTTCTTCCAGACCATTGGAGAATGCAGGAGACTTTCCATTTAGGAAGCTGGGCTTTAAATCTGGCCTCTCCCAGTTCCACTGAGGGTGGAGGTGCTGGGCGCAGGGAGATGGTCCCTCGCATCCTTCAGAAATGCTCTCTCTGGCCAGGCTGACCTTGTGCTGAGGGACGGTGTTGTCAAGCAAGTCATATCTGTGGTGTGGCAGGCAGCTCAAAGTAGAGGTTGTTTAAAGTAAGAGGTGAGCAGCATACAGAAATGTGTGCTTTCTCAGCTCTTTGAGGGAACAGGGAGGGAGAAAAAAGAAAAAAACCCACAGCTCTGATCTGATAAAGTCCCAAAGTTGACACTGAAATTGAGCAGAAGCCATTTTATTACACATGCCTCAAATTCTTCAACACCTGCATAATCCATGAAAGCTGTGTAACGAAAAGCCTCTTGGCATGGCTGCAACTGGGAAACATTTGCTTTGTGTGGCCTCGCTTAGCAGGAACAGGAAGGATTAAAGTTATGAATATGAAGAAGGATGACCCGAAATGTGCAGGTGTCTCAGACTTTCTTCCCTGTTTCTAGGGAATGGGAGAGGAGGGATGAAAGGGTTGGCTGAGCATGTTACAAGTGTTCTCCGCTGGGACTAAAGCTTGGATATGTGCCTTGGTGATCATACATTGCAGGGCTAAAAGCCCAGATAAATCTAGGGAGAGAAAGACTCTTCAAGATCACCTCCTGAACATCACTGAAAGAGTAGAAATCAACTTCAGGTACTTTCCGAGAATAAAGATCAGAGAAGGGAAGGCAATGGCTTAGAGAAGCGCAGAGTGGAACGGTGTGGAATGGAATAATGCTTGGCAGAGGCTCAGCTACTCTGGCCCACTACATCAGGGTTTGTAAGGGCAAACCTTTTGCTTCCTTCCTAGCTTGCTACCACTCAGAGCTGAGTAGCAACACAGAAGATAATAAAAAATCCTTATTCTTCTCTGCCCAAAGTTTCTTTTTCAGCAGAAGGGGAAGTAGGATTGGAGCAGAAGGCTGAACCCTTCTATGGGATGGTATTCACAGCCATCTTTCTTCCAAGACCTAACATAAGTATTCTGCCTTCCACAGTAGAACTGTATCTGATGTGTTAAATTTCTGCTGTGTAAATGTTTCCTTTAGGCATTGACCTCTCTAATATCCCTATCATAAAGTCTTGGTAGGACAAATCCATCTTTTGAGACTCACAAGACACTTTTTCTCACCTTTTTCCCCCTGCACTTAGACAAGCTTTGTTTCCTTCCTCCTTCTACTGCCTCCCTAAATCTCCCTCTGTTATCTAGGGGTTCTCTTTTGTCTCCTCTCTGCTTTAAAAGGTGAGAGTAAAATCAGGACTTGATACTCAAGCTCCAGATGGTGCTTTCAGACAGTGCAGAATTTCTTAGGCACCTGTAATTTTCCCAAATACTGGAGGAATTGCTTTCAGGCACTAACACAGCAGTGCATGACCTGGTCTGGGACACCCCTTCCCTCTTTGGTGCTTCATGAGATGGTTCACTGGAGACAAGAAATTGCAGTGTCATGTGGAGTTTGCTGTTTGTCAGCACAAACCTCTGAAGGTGTTAGCCTTCATAGAAAACAGGACTGACTTCCTCCTCTGATGAACTCCTCACCTGAGTCTGAAGTTGCAGGATTTCTTATGAAGGAAGGCAGGCTGAAGTGTCAGCAGTGCACAGCCGGCACCCTCCTTTTGTGATTCACTGTACTTCACTGGAAGTACGCTTAAGAACTCAAGACAGCTGGTCTGTCTTGAAAAGAATAACTCATGCCAGGGTGTCCATTCTGCACCCCATCCTGAGGACGTGTTGACTAGCACAGACCACAGCTGGTTTGTGAAGTGTCCTATCAGCATTTCCATGTAGGAGGGTTGATACATGCTGGCAAGCAAACACTGAACACTTCCTCACACAGCCAGCAAACTCTGGTCAAGAGAGGGTGATGGGGTTTTCTGGTTTATAAGTTATGCAAGTATCTCATAAACACCATTGCACCTCTTGTGGTAGGAAGGCCTTCTGCTGCTCTTTCTCTCAGCTTTGAGAGGGTTGTGGTTTAGTGTATGCATCTGTGACATGCATATTTCCAAGTTCCTCTCTGGTGTAGGGTACTTACATATAAATAGAATCTACTGTTACTTTTGTTGAAGTGGCTTGTACTCATTGTGATTGCATTAAAGTAATCTTTAAACTGAAGACTTGGTTGCCATATGATTCAGGAAATGACACTCAGAGATTTTAACTGAGTCTCAAGTAGACTAATACATATTTCTTTTCTTATCTCTCCATATGTGAAGCAGAAAGAAAAGATTAAAACCTCACCCTCTACTTGCCAACCGTATCCAAACAACAGTCTTAAGACATGCAGAGAGAATTGTGAGAGCCAGAAAATGCCACTCAAAATCACCTGCATTAATACTCACTTGGTCATTGTAGCTGGGAGCTGCTAGGGCTGGCATTTGGCAAAAGACACATCTGTACAAATTTAGATCTTATCTCCCCCTGTAGTTTTGGGGTGAGGTAGGATAAGGGATGTCAGAGAAAGGCACTTCTGTGCTGCTGATTCTTTCTCAGAGAAGTCATTTAAACAATGCTCAGCAAAAGCTGCACTTGGGCTGTGTGCGGTTCTTGAACAATTTCCAGTACATACATTTGTTTGGAAAAAGATGAAAAATGAATGATTTCGAGTCTTTTCAAGTATAAATGTTTTTAATCCCACACTGGTATAGATAAATGAGAATGAATCTAGTGCAGGAAGGTATAGATCAGAGTGACTTCCAGTGAGTGATTATGCTAGAGAACTGTGCTATCCCAGTCTGCTTCTGCTGGTGGTGATGCTATTGTCTGACATTTGGTCCCCAAGGGACACAGAAATACATTTGTGATTGCCTCTTGGTTTCTCTGTTTGTTGGGCCATCTCAGGAAAGAATGGCGCTGTACCCAGAATGTCTTGTGAGGTGTTCTAGATGTTCTGGATACAGCCTTTCAGGGTCCTTAGGCCCTATGGAGCTTTCTCTATTGGGAGAAGGAAGGAGGAGCTGTAGGATGGACTCTCTGAAACACTGTTTGCAGCAGTACTGTGCTTTCTGATGATCCGATAACAAGCACTGTGGTTTGATCTGGTAACAAACACTTGAGAACAAGCAGTTTTTAAAGCAAAAGCAGTGCTGTGTGCTTAAAGAGATGGCCAAAAAGCCCAGTAATATAGATTCAATCATACAGTCCTCCACAAATTTTTCACATAGCCATGGGCAAATTGTCTGTTCTCATCTTGTCTTGGTTTCCCCATCTTTCACAAGAGGCTTTTGTTTTCCTTCTTGAACATATTGTAAGAAAATAAAATAAATCTCTATTAATTTGGAAGTATTATCAAACTCCTCTGTGGAAGGGAAGATAGCAAGGTATCAAGAGGAAGACTGAGCCTTGCTTTAGAAAGATGACTTGCAATTTCAAGGAAAAGGACAGAACATCAGAAGTCAAAAAGGCATACTGAAATTTGCAAGAAGCAACACTGAATCAGAAGATGTTATGTTTGCAGCTGCTGGGGTGTGAAACGTCTTCCACAATGTGACAACCAGTATGAATTACTTTATTGCTCATAACAAATACAGACAGACAGATAGCAGGGTGAAATGAAGGGCAGGGGCATTTGCAAACTGACAGAGATCCTTCTACCACATGCTGCTTGGAAATAAACAGATCATGATCAGCTCTTCTGCTTTTCTTTTATCTTCAGAAAACCTTTAGAGTTAATATTCTCCAGCAGAAGACTAAAATGCTTTTAGGAAATGCATATTGCTTTATGAGAACCTGCCTCTATTTTAAGGAGGTTGTCTAAAATGCTAATGTTTCTCTTTTCATCACGATTCACAAAGCTTCTGGCTTTTAAGTGTACCATTTCAGTTTGGATTACTTTATTCCTTATCACTTCTTCAGTGTTATCAATCAAGATATTTGTTGTTTCGGGCTTACAGGAACATGATGCCTGTATTCCTTGCCTGATGATCCATGCTGGTTCTTAGTCAGGATTGAGTTCCTTGCCTATTTCACGCAGCAGCACCTGTAGCAGTGCTAGCCACAGAGAGTACTCCCTAAGGGAAGATAGTCACACATAGCTCTTAGGCTGTTAATCTAGAAAAGAAAAAGGAATGAAGATTGTGTCTCTAAAACATGAGTGGAAAGAGAAAACTGCACCACCACAAGTGATGGTGGTATCTAAGCCCATGTAGAAAGTCACTGAAATGGTTATACAGTTGAGGCATTGAAAATCAGCTTCTGTATTATAAGTCTTCCAGAACAAGCAATGTAGTACCTCCCTTACTTGCACCCTGTAGCTACATTTCAAAAGGGTTTGGTTACTAGACAGTGGAGAAAGGGGATTCATAGTACTCCTGCAATCTGTGCACTTTGCTACAGGGTGAGGACTTGGGATGGATATCTGGGAGAGGATCAGCTGCAGAACCAGCTAAGCAGTGCACATGAGCCAGCTAAGATAAGGTGTATTTGCTGTTGCAGCTCCCATTTGGCTGCATGAGATTCAACAATGGATTTTGTTGGTATAGTCACTCCTTCAGTTGACTGGGATTGCCATGCCGTGATCCCGGGATGCTGTAGGAACTCAAAGAGGTTTTCAAAGAAACAAAAAATGCACAGGACCATTCATTTCATAGTCTAAAAATAAATAAAAGCAATTTCAGAAAAATAAAAAAAAACAAACCCAGGATGTCAGTACATTGGTGTTCCATGACCCTTTTAACCTTTGCAGGATGTATTCAGGAAAGGTCTTACTAGTGCCAGTCAAACTCAGACAAAACCCCATCAATTGGTACTGATGAGCTATTGTTTATTTATGCGGCATCCCTAAATTAGCAGAAGGACTTTATATATTGCCTCGAGTACATAATGCAAAGCTTTGCTTTTGTGCTGTCCTTTTCATGTGAAGCACCACAACGTCACAGTAATCAGAAGAAGTACCACTAACAGGAGTTTTTGTCTAGAGAATATAGACTCCTGTTCCCAGGCCTTCTCCTCACTAAATAGCCCGGGGTCATGTTTCGGTTACATACACTAAATACTTTACCACAAAAGAATCATCTTGAATAGACTTGTTCCCAGTACTGACCTCAGCTTCACTTGGGCTTTGACAGGTGAGGAGCACTGGGAAGATGCTGTTGGACAAGCACAGGCTGTTTATGAAACCAGCTTTGCAGCCCCCTTTCCCAGGCATTTGTTAGTTGTAGAGGCTGCCCTTGAGGAAGGTTGTGGCAGGACAAAAGCCAAGATGATTTTGAATAGTAACGAAACTTCGTATCTTATTTCTTTTGGATAAGCCCCAATGGATGTCTTTGTGAAGAGCAAATTTGCAACTGGCCTAAGCATTGGCAGTCTTAAAGTAAGCCCACTGAACATGCTAGATTTCATAAAAAATGTCAGTGTTGAATTTTTCTGTATGTGGTATTAAGTATCTGTCAGAGGTTAGCATTCTGGCTTGGTTTTTTTTCAAGAGATAATGTAAGCCCAGAGTTAAGATGCTGGTGGATTTTGTTGTGTTGTTAGAAAAGGGAATTTCAGGTTCCATCAGGAAGAGAGGCCAAGTGAAACAAACCTCCAACTTTGGCCTAGAAAATGTGGTCCTACTCCTTTAACTCTTCCATTCAATGGCAAAGCTCACACTGATTTTAGCCGTGTAAAAGCCATTCATTATCTGCCATACAGGATGGGGGGATGCTTGTGATCCCCCCTGGGACCTGTGAAAAGTCATTCCATCAGTTAGTCATTTGGGTAGGTCTGAGGAGTTACTGGCATCGTGCAGCTGAATAAAGCTATTTAAATTCAGCTCATTAAAAGCAAATTGTTAGCCTATGTTTCCATTAGGACGAGCAAGCACCGTTACCCAGAGCCAGCAGTCACAAGTTAAAATGGAAGGGTTTTGTAGAACTGACACAGACAACTGCGCAGTGCTTCCGAGAGATGTGTTCTGCTGTTATTGAAGATGACATAGGAAACAGCAAACATTTTATGTTTTATCTATCCTTCAGACTGAGCCCAGGCCTTCATGGACTGGAAAGTAGAAAGATACTGTGCTATCAAAGATGCTTACAACATTTACTGCTTGTTTTAGAAAGCACTCTGAGACATTTCCAAGGAACACAGACCAGAGTTGCCTGTGGAAGTACAAGTCTCTGCAGGAAATGCTTTTTTTTTTCCTGCACCAGACCTCCTGGAATATATTCAAATATTTTGTGTGGAGTTTTTGTTGGTATCTTTGTTGTTGTTGATGATGTTGATAGGACAGTCACAATACCTAAGATAAAAATAAATGTATCTTACTAAAAGGGCCCTGGTCATTGGTGAGCTGAAGTTCCCCCTCCGTTGTCAGAGGGACTTCTTGCAAAAAAACCTGACCTTCTACGGGTACCAGTTATAGTTTTAAGGTTGCATTTTGTGACTTAGTCTTGCATAAGAATTGCTGTAATGAACACAGCCCTGAGTAAACTGCCTTTTACTGAATCAAATCATTCTGTCCCAACACACCTATAGACCTTGTGGACAATTAGCATTTTGAGTAAGGAGGTTTATAAATCTTTGATGATGCTATTTTATCACTGTTCACAAATTTCACTGAATCTGCACTGCTGGTAATGGTGGTCCTTTTGATCTGCTGTGGGAAAAGGGTGAGAAATAACAGAAATTGAGAAACAGCCAAAGGCCAGCCATGGAGAAAAGCTGCCACAGAGACTGGTGGATGATTCAGTTTTCAAACTTCCTTCCCCTGTCATAAGCATTCTGTTTCTGGAAAGAAAGTGAAATCATTGCTATGCAAAAAAGAAATAGAAAAATAAAGAAGTTTCAAGAAGGAAACAAATGCTTGGAGAACTGACTCGGGTCAAATTTTTCCTGTATATATACTCGTGACGTATCAGTACTTAAATTTCCTATGTCTGCATGAGGGGGGACAGGGAACAATCCAATGTTTGTGAAGATGCCCCCATCTGTTCCTTTATTTGAGGGTGCAGAGATGCTCTTTAGTTCTCATGGTCCTTGCCTGTTTTGGTTGCCAGGTGGTCTCTTTGCCCACATTCCACAACCAAAACAGCTGTAAAGATTTTTTTTTTCCCCAGCACACACAGGAGGAGGGATCCCACTAGTCCCACCCTTTCTGCAGAAGGCCTTGTGGATCTTTATCCTTTATGAAATCAATACATTGCATTGGCAATGCAGCCATGAAATAAATTCAGGTCAACCCCACGCACCTGTATCAGATGCAGTACTCAGTCCCCACTTGCAGAGCATAAAGTGTTTCACTCTAGCCCCCTGCATTCTGCTTACTCTCTGTGCTTCCTGGAGCATTCAAAAACATCCTCACCAAAAATCATCTCACAGGGTCACCATCTAGATACAAGAGAGAGCAATTAAGCTGCCTGTGCCCCAGACATGTAACTGCAGTGCATTATCTCTGACACCAGAATATCTGTGTGCCTCACCATCCTGGAGGCACCAAGTTTCACCCAAACACACCTGGACAGCAAAGCACCATGGCCCAATTTACACATGGGAAATCATGTCCCAGAGGGACTCAGTGACTTGCCTGAGATCACACAGGAGGTTAGAACTGAGGTGAATCTCCTTTTGTGTCTGTGCTGAAGCAACACGTGGAGATTGCTTTGCATATCAGTTTGAGCAGGTACTTCCATTGGAGCAGTGGAGTAAGGGATGGAGATCAGAAGGCAGGATTTAAACAGACATTGTGCTCGTACCCAGAGACTACAGCTATTAGGCACAGTGTTGCCCTGTGGCCGTTTTGCAACTTCTAATTTCTGAGCAAGTTTCCACAAGTCAGTTGGGTGCATCTTCGCTGAGCTCCACTGTGTGCTGAAATGGTCAACTGCTCTCTTTCCCTAGTCCACCCTAGGATCTTAATTTACAAATCGTCCTCCCACTGCACTGTCCTTACTCATGCCAATGTACACTAAAGACCTTGCAGATCAGTAGCATTTTGGATTAAAACTGTTACGAGCCTCTGATGATGCCTAATTTACCACTGTTCACACACGTGTTGTTCTTCTGTCTTCCTCACTGCAGATCTTCGCAGGATGACAGCTGGCTTCATGGGCATGGCTGTGGCCATCATCCTCTTTGGATGGATTATCGGGGTGCTGGGGTGCTGTTGGGATCGAGGCCTTATGCAGTATGTGGCGGGACTTCTCTTCCTTATGGGAGGTAAGGATCTTGGTGCTTGAAGAAATGCATTTTCCTTGTTGTTTTCATGCTCCCTCTTTCCACAAGTCCCTCCTTTTCGAAGTCACCACAGATGTGTTTTCAGAGTTGTTTTAGCTGATCTGAACTTGGTTTCATTCCGAGCTCTTTCTGCTGTATATCAAGGGTAATCCAACTGTAGTTACATGCTACTTCATATCATCGAACAGTGGCCATAAGTCACAGGACTTTGTGAGTTGTTTAGTCCAGTGCTCTGTTGTTGCGAGTAATACTGTAGCCCTTCAATTTAATAAGCTTAATAAATTTAGTAATAAAAATCTGAAGATTAGGCATTCACACTACTATCCTATTTCATCATGGGACACTACTTTGATAACTAGAAACTGGGCTCTAAGTTTTAACCTATATTTATTTCTCATCAGTTGTTACGGAGTCAAATGTAACCTTTAGTTTATGTGTCTCTCTTCTTTCTCTGATGTACCCATGATGAGCAATGGTATCCTCTGTTTTCCTTTTCCCACTCTACATATGCTATTTCTTGCTTACCTGTCTCTGTAAGACCAATTTATCAAGCCAGCAGCCCTTTCTGCCACCTGTTCTTGTTTGTACATGCCTTCCTCAAATACAGATGAGAAGAACCATTCCCAAACACGGTCTGATCACTACCTTGGAGAAGTGATATTATGGTTCCCTTTCACTGCTGGAAATCCCTTGTTTGAAATATTTTGTGGTTGTATTCGCCTTTTTCATGTTGTGTCACATTGGAGACCCACAACCACCCATCAGCTGGATAATACATTCAGGCCTTTGTAATTTTCTGCTGATAATCTCCCAGTTTTCAGCAGAGGTTCTGTTTATTACTCCCCAGGTACATGCCCTCGCACTCTGCTTTTGAGTTTCTTCTCATTTCTACTACACCAGCCCTCAAGGTCATCCAACGTTTCCTGTGTAATGTCCCTGTAGTAAGAAAGGCTGGATCCTTTCTTACTACAGATGCCATCCAAATTTCTGTCATCAGCACATTTCATGGCACACAGTTACTTGAAATGAAGGGTGTGAGAGTCAAGCCCCAAACACAGTACTGAGTGAATGAGTGAAAGTAAACAGCTCTACTCTCTGTTCTCTCTTCTCTGCTGGTGTTTTTAGTTTGGCTGGGGTTTTGCTCCCCACGCAGATCATCACTTCAGTGCATGTGGTCGCCTGTTCATATATACTGTGGTGTGACACAGCTAAATGTGTGAAATACAGGAAAGCTGCTGTAGTTCCAGAAGAGAAGTTAAGAGCTCCAGTAACAAGTATTTATGTTCCAGTGCTGTTAGCAATGGTGACATTAGCTCTGTTTGTGCCTACAAACACATTCGAAGTCTGCTCGTGTCTTGTGCAAGCGCGCACGAGTCTACGCGTGGATGCCTGTAAAGGGTTTGTTGTGGGTGTCATTACTATATGGGCCAAACTGACTTGGTGGTTTTTATGTAATTAAAAGCTTAGTTTGCATGGAGAGCTATTTTGTTCTAATGTGCTCAGATATCTGAATGGTATTTAACTTGCTGTAGTAAGCACAACATTCATATTAAAACATTAGGAGTATACTAAATAAATACTGAAAACTTAAATATATTAGAAACTAGCCAAGTCTTGTTTACTAATTGGATTTATCACTATCTATGGTCTCTAGTGCATCTGCAGAGATTACTTACTGGCTCAGTGTTTTTTGTTTGTCAGTGATTTGAAAGAAGGCTGATATAAGTTTGCAGAGGAAAGAAGACTCATTGTAACCATGCATAATAGGATGGGTCACTCATAGGTTACAAAGCCATCTTTTAGTATGCTCAAACAATACATGTTTCAGTGGAGACAGATCCAAGGTCATGCAACTGGGAACAAAAAGCGTCAGTCATCCTTTCAGAACAAGAGGCTGCCTCTCAGAAAGCAGTGGCAATGAAAAGGTCTCTGGGATCATGGTTCTGGGATCATCCAGCTGTACTGGAGCTCTCTGTGCAAAGCATCTGCTAAATGTGCCAGCTGTGATTGGAATATGCCATAAGAGTATGAAATGGGGGTATCACTGGGCAAAGTAAAACTATTACTGAACATCCTAATCTGGTGTACATACTAAAGAAGGACATGGAAAAGTTGAGAGAGGTTTGCAGAAGAGTTACAAGAAAGACTCAAGGTCTGCAACTCAAGAAAAACACAGCATGCCACAAAAAGCCAATTGCTTAAAACTGTTTAACAGAAGGTTTATAATTGACTTGAATGCAGTGTGGAAGTACCTATGCAAGGAGAAGCCATCTGATAGTAGCATGTTCTTTGACTTTCTAGACAAAATAATAACAAGATCCAGCAGCTGGAATCTGAAGCTAATTTAAATGAGAGGCACCATATTATTTCGTCTGCCAAATTCTGTCAAGATGGATGATATTTTTAATAAAGATGTGCTGGAAGGAGATCAAATTTATTTTCTGCTCCAGCGTAGACATGTGGATTAGGGTTACAAAAGGTTACTGTCTTGCTTTGCATACGTCAGTAGCAACTGCTATACCTTTCCTGATTTCTGTTAACAGCAAATGTGCATAAGGGAACATCTCCAAACTGAAGCAGTCAGTTAAGAAAATACATGATTAGACCCACCTAATCTGAAAGTCAGAAGCTATCAATGTTTTCAGACTGTGTCATATGTTACACGGTCATTCTTTCTACAGACAACTAGTCTTTTAATTTGAACCTTTTTATTGCTGGACGGTGTTTGAATACAAAGCTGTTACCTCAGTTGTGGTGTAAATGCTGTAATGATATTATCTTACTGGTCCTCAAAATGCATGGAGCCAGAGTGCATCTTAGTTTTGCCTAACTTTTCTCGGGCCAAATAATGGGAAAAATTATTTGGGAGGCTTATCATATCTGACCTCAATGCAGCTGAGAGGAGACTGTGTTAAATTGGTAGCTATATAATCAGCCTGGAATCTAACTTTCCACTTTTCATTTGCAATGCCACTTATCTTGGATATGTTTGTAGCGTTTTCTCTGTTTTGATTTCTAGACAAATAGCTCTTCCTCTGTAATGCCTAGATATTCCTGCCCTACCGTATCTATGGGTTTTGTCCCTTATTGCCTGTAATTCTTTGAACTAAGAAGTGTGTGCTGTGATAATCTATCAAGACCAAACATGGTTTCCTGGGACCTCCGGATCTTTATTATATTTACTGAACAGTTTTCTTGCTAGCCTGTGTGGCAGTGCTTAATAAGGACTTGTTTTAGTGTGCTTGATCTAATATCTCAAGCAAATTGCTGAAATAAGTCATTTGTGAAATGCAGGCCGTTATCTGGTATTAGCTCATCTGGAATCCAGGACATGTAAAATATGATTTAGAGTGTGTTTTACAGTGTTTCTCAGCATGTTTTCTAACAAGTTTAAAAATGTTAATAATTCATCTTTACTGTTTAGTCTAAATGTATCTGTATCAACAGCAATCACAGGCCTCTTATGGCTTCCAAAGTTCTTTTGCATAATTTTCTCTATTTATTGTAGAATTTGTACTTGGATTCCTTATCTTGAATGACAGTATTTGCCTGACCACAGCAGGATCTTTTTTCAGTCCTTCATCTTGTACAGAGCCAGCCAGATATTGCAAATTACGTTTAGTATTTTTGACCTCATTTTGTGTGATGGTACTATTGCATAGCTTCCAGTACCCAGAGCTGTTGTAGTTTAATTTCAGTATTGTCAGTGTGATTTTTTTCTAGTAAGGTGGACAGATTTCTTTTTCTGAGAGTTTGTCTAGTTGGAATTATGCTCTTAAGTTTCACTAAGACTAGTTAATTTTACGCATCTTATTTGAGACTGTTTAATTCTATTACAGAAGTGGGTCATAATCAAATTATACATGATTCCAAGCACATCCTCTTGCAGTTTCTTGTGTTTTCTCTACATGCAAATTATTGAAAATCTGTGCACCAGTAAAAGCTTCATACTGGGCATGTCATCCAGTAATTTTGTAATATTATAATAATTTCTGTAACCTTAGAAGCATCTGTAGCACTGCTTCCAAATGTCAGAATCCTGTGGCAAACTTGATGCTTTCATGCTCATCGAGTACCTAGGAGTAATCTGAAAGAAATTCAGTTACACATCTACCTATGGAAATGCACATAAGGCATTTTATATATTGGTTTTGACCAAAGTATATTTACTTGCTCCAAACCCATGCCTTTGCTTTCTGGAGTGTAGATGTGATCTCCTCATTGGTTCCGAGGAAGTAGCACTCACGTTTGCTGACATTGAGAAGTTCTTTTAAATGTATTCAAATCATCGACTTGATTGGCTTTATTACCATGGTAAACCTACCCATTCATTTGGTGGATGTCTTCACTCAGCAGTAGCTAATAACATTGCCAGGTGAAAGTCAAATTTCAGTTTTATTTCTAGCTCCAAAGAGTTGGGATGCTATCAGCTGGCACACTGGCAAATCTATCAAGGCAGGAATCTTCAAGAATCACTCCTTTCAGTTCTTCATCAAGCTGTTTAAGAGTATTTCCTATACCATTGTAAGTTCACATGCTATATATCCATCTAACTATTTGTTTTCCCACCTGCTTTCCAGCACATTCCTTCATAGTTTTTTCTCGGTTCAGCCTCTCTCTTCTGTGAGGTTGATTGTCCTTCCACAACTATGCAAAACCAACCTTGCCACACCATCTGTAACTGTACTTTACAAAACAATCTTTCAAAGACAACTTCTTAAAGGATGTTGCTTTCTCAGTCCAGCTCTGATTTAATTTCAGTCACGTGGCTTACTTTATTTCTAGTTTTGAGGGCAGGACTGACTTTATACTCCAACCCCCTTTTCCTCCTCCTCCTCGGGGCTTGCCATGAGGAAAGTGGGGTGGCAGGGCTGCTCCATGGTGGCACGCTCCAGGGTTTCAGCAGCGGCTGCATCCTCCCCTTCCCTACCTGGTGCACTTCCCTGATGAAATGCTGTCCCTTGTCCCAGCTGGAAATATAAAATGGCACTTCCAATATCTTGTTCTGGTACTTGCTGCAGCACAAAATTATCCCTGACTAAATTACATCCATGGCCAAAGCTACATCACTTGTCTTTGTAAATGTACAAAGAACCACAAAGAAGGATGTTTGATCATCCTTATCAGCGCTCTGTCCTTCAGCTGCACATTCATGTGTTTTCCTTTTGTAAGTCTGTAATTTGTACTGAGAACACATTGCAGTGAAATAGTTAGGGATTTTACTGCATGCCTAACAAGACAGCCCTTCAGGGAGAGACTTCTGCCTTGTCTTATTTTGTTCCAAATTTACTGCAAATAAATGCAATAAATCATCTCTGCACTTGTTTACTGTTTTACCTGTTCTCTTCCCTCTTATCTGGTCTCTGCCAGTTTTGTCTTGTGACATGCATTTTAGGATCACTTTAGGGATTTTTCCCCATTTGCTAACAGTTTCCTTAGAGAAGCATATCATTTTACTAGTCTTGCAAATATTCATTATTCTTTGCAAAGTCAAGTGTGTTTCTTCCTGCAACCTTGCTTTGAGCCAATTATAAATTTTACCATTAATAATTCAGTCTTTAATTAGTCTATTTGGAAATTATTCCAGCTGCTAAATGCCCTTATTCATGTGATTTAGCATCACCACACAGTTCTGTAATAAAATGATCTGCAGTCTCACATAGCAGCTCATTTCTTGTCTTTGTTTTGTGACATTTTTCATGAAATATTGAGCTTGAGGCTTTGCTTGGGAGTCTGAAAATCCCTTTTTCACTGGCACTGAAAGTCTTGCTGTACACATAGAGTGGTGCTATGGGTTTTTTCCTGTCTGATTTTCTGTCCTGGCATTTGCTTTCAGAAACATCTGGAATTTCTTTCATCCTCTCCTCCTCCCTTCTCTCCAGGGATGATCTTGCCAATCTGTGGGATTCAAGCGCCATTTGCCATCTCTGCTTCTGCTGGTGATCTGGGTTTCTTCTAAGCCCACCTAAGAGTGATGCAGAGACACTGCTCTTTGCAGCCTGTCCATACTCACAGGACTTAGGTCAGGGTTACAAATGCTTCAAACCTTTTCCCACAGCAGAGGTGACCAGCTATTCTTTCCAGTGCTGACTGCTGCGCCAGAGATAAGCAGGCAGGAAAGATGTGTGAGAGGGAACAAAAAATGAAGTTATGCAGGTGTGCTAGCAGAATTTAATGCTTTATTTCAGATATGCATAAAAGGATGTCTATTAAAGAAATAAAGAGCAACACACTTTTGCAGGTATGAATGAATTCTGCTTTTCTATACTAATTCATGGAGAAACTTCCTCATATAAGTCATTTCCATCCTCCTCGCTTCCCAGAAATATTTCCAAAATATTCCCTTCCCCAGTCCAGGGATAAGTCAACAAACCACTTTATTAGCAACCAGAGGATGAGCTGACCATTTATGCTGGGTAAATTTCCTCTTGCCCCAGCCATGCCACGCTTCACACAGGTCTGTCACAAGGTGCTGGGGGGACAAGGACACAGGGCTTTGACCCAATGCCTACCAGAGCCCAGCAGCTGCCAGAGCACTGTTCACTGTATCCAGGAGCTGATGACCAGGCTGATACTGAGGGATGCAAACCCCAACAGAAAATGGGACTTCAAAACAGGGCTTGGAAGCCTGTGCAGCACAGTTGTTGCTGCAGATGTGCTGCACACGTCTGTATCTTCTTTCCCTCACCTCCATGGAGAGTCTTGTCTTCAAAATCTCCAAGCCTGTGTGCTGTGCTTCCTTCAGCTGTGCTGTGCATATGTTAGTAGATGACAACTGAGGCATCTGTGGTTTTGCAGCCATGGATCGTTACCAGCTGTTGAGTCATTTCAGTCCCAAATTTAACTGACTGTACTTTGAAAATAGCACATAGCGGTAGAAAATAAGAGTGCTTATTCTACACAACTGTGGTCCTGCAATCTGAAAATAATCGCTCCACTGCTGAATAATTTAAGAAACAAAAATGGAGCAATTTAATACAAGTGTAAGGCAAAGCTCTGTGATTGCCATCTCCTAGGCAGTTACGAAGTACCCTCACAGCAGCTGCCAAGAGGAGGGAAAAAGAAAGATGGACAGAAAGAGAAAGGAAAATACATTCTTCAGAGTTCATCTGGAAATATGATGGATCTCACAGGGAAGCTAGGATTTATATTTCTCACTAATTACCAAGGTTTCTCCCCATTCTTCAGGATGTTCATAGTAGTGGCATGATCAACCATAAAATTGAAGATGGAAGATACTTTCTGTGTTCATATTTACTTTTCTCTTTTCTACATTATTCCTTGAAAATCCAGTTTCTTGTGCTTCTTTCCCCAAGCAATAGCATTAGAAAGTTTACAGAAGGTCTTTTTTTTTTTTTCCATATGGAAAGGCAAGTGCAAATGCACATGTTTGCACAAAGGTATGCATACAGATCTTAAGCAACAGCACGTGATCTTTACAAAACCACAGGTCTACAATAAATGGCTGCAATTTGATCTGTGAATCTTGGCATAAAGATCGTTTTCACAAAGGCATAATAGCTTTTGCCAGTTTGAAGAGTATTTATAATTCAAAAAAAGTTGTATCACTGGAAAAAATGTGATGCTGATTATGTTTTAGTCCTGCAGGAGATACTAAATTAGCAATGACTACTGAGGAACTTAGGAATTCTTGCAGAATTTGGGGGATCTCCCTTAGACCTCCCCCATATTCTCTTAGAGCCCCACGATACATCCTTAGTAACTCCTAAAACCCCTTTAGTGGCCCTCCATCCTCCTGAGACACCCCAGTATCCTACTTGAGACCCCAAAACTCCTTGCAGACCACAGTAAGAACTTATGTTGCTTGACCTCCAGATGGAGACAAAGGCTGGTTTGTATCAAGAGACACCATAACTTAGTTATGAAAGGCTCTGAAATGTGCTTCAGCACAATAAGGTCAGTCCCTGCTCTGCCATGCCTCCCACACCACATATGTTCACACTTGTTCTTACTTGTGCTTTTGGTTAAACTTTGCATTATTGTCTAAAGTGATGTAAGGTCTCAAACTGGAATGAGCTTAAGTACAGTGTTAATAGGTTTTCACTGTTTAAACCACTCGAAGGCTCCGGACTGTTTAAAACCCTCAAACACATTATAAGGGTGTTGCAGAAGGCAGAAAAAGAGCCGATGAAAGTCCTTATGGACCTGTGATGAGACCCAGAGCAGCTATGCAGGCTTTGTGTGCCTTAGTGCCCGACAGGCAATATTGTAACAAGGCTAAGAGCATGCATAGTGAGGTAATAAGAGTTCGCCTGCTTTTAAAAATGTCCTTTTTCATCACTTTCAGGATTTGCCAGTCCCTCTTTTCAAACAGCTCTCTCCTGCACAGATTGTGGCATCCCTCATAGACTGGGTTGCAGGCCATGTTCCTTGGTCTCACTTTAGGCTGTGTTTCTGGGACAAGAAGAGTAGCTCTTCTTTTCTGATGTATCTCAAAACCTGGACACTGATGGATATATGTCAGCGTACATATATATCTGGATGTAGGTCCACTGGCCACATACATATCCAATCCACATCCGTGGACAGGACTGGAGGCACTTCTTCATCGTGACCAACTAACCATCAGTAATCAGCACTTAGAAATTGGTATCACTTTCCTTCTGAATGTTATCTGATTTCCTATTTTCACTCCAGAAATAAGCATTTAGGAAATCATCCATGCAGGTATACACCCCCTTGCCATCTTTTAGGGATTTAATTTGACACCAAGGTGGCCTGTTTAGTGTTTCCAAGCTAGAAAGCAGTCGCTCAGCTGATGGCATAAGGAAGCTTACAATACATTATGCTTAAAAGGCAGAGCTAGGGCAGTGTGTTATATCTTTACTTCCAGTGCTTCTCTACGCTTACCGGTGCAGTAAGAACACATTTTGCATTTATTTATTAATGCTGGCACCCATTTTGAAAAGGAAATAAGAGTCTACCTGGAAATATGAAAGATTGCCTGTTTTCACTGTATGGGCATCTGTGTGTCACTGCCTGTCAAATTCAAAAGCAGAGTTATGTCCTTCTTCTCACAGAATACTCTTTTCATTAGATGCTATTTTTTTGAAGTACTTCAGGAATTTAGCTGATTCTTTAGGTCAGTACTGGTAGACCTAGCCCTGAAAAGCTGGGACCTAAGAGTTAACACCTCCAAAAGAGAATGGGGGTGGGATACAGAATTTTTTTTTTTTCAAATCAGTAACGCTGCTGAACTGCATGGTCTAGTCATCTAGAGGTGTTGGGTTGTATGGGGCTTTTTTTGGTGGGTTTTGTGTGTGTGTGTGTGTGTGTGTGTTGGTTTTGTTGGTTTGTTTGGTTTGTTTGTGTGTGGGGTGGAGGAGTAGTGGTGGGGGGTTTTGGTGTTTGTTTTTTTTTTCCTGGAAGGAAAGGCACAATGAGAGAATTCACTGTCAACTCCATAACATTTAATCTCCATGGAAACATTATCAGATGACTTCAGAATCAGACGACTTCAAAATCAGCCTTCAAATGTGTTGGATTCTTTTTCCTGTTCATTCATTTCTGATGCTCCTAGATGTGCATTTGCACGCTGATGGGAGAAATACCAACGCAAGTAATTCAGGCAGCCTTGCACCTGATCACAGAAGAGCATTTAAGAGAAAGAGAGGAAAGACTTCACAATGAGGTGCAGAGATCAAGTCTGGAGCAGAACACTGTATGTGTGCACCTCTAAACTCAATTGTTTTTCAGCCTTAACTCAACTTGGTCTCCCTGAATCTGGCGTACAGTAAATTAAGAAGACAGCTCACTCTGGCTTTCCAGCTAAAAAAACTGTTCATATCCCTGTGTGTGTTCATTTTAAGTCAGCTATACTGACTTGTAATTTCTCCCTCACCAGGACAGGAGGTACTGACAGAAGCATCAGTACCTTCAAGAGTTACGAGAACAGAAAACCCAGTGCAGTCTATGAAGGGCATGCAATCTAGTTTGCTTCTCAGGAATGTCAGTAGGTCTTTGCAGCCTGACAGAAGTTGAATTAAAGTAGAAGCAAAGTAGGGAAGACAGATCCAATAGCAATACAAAAGACTTTCCCACCCATGGCCCTGGAAAACAAGTTATGTGTTTTTTAAAATTCTGTGGTTGTTCCTTATCCCTTTAATAATGTCACCAGGTCTTTGATCTGTTGCTGGCTTCTGAATTCCAATGGCAAGACATATCAAGGCCAAAAGAAGACAATGAAAACAAAACTGGCATTTATTATTGGGTTGTTTTTTACTGAAAGAAAAAAAAAAGTTTTCTGACTTGCTTGCATGAAGGAAAACTGCACATGCAAAAGGAGGAAGAATGGTACTGGCATGATTTACTGGGCAGAATTAATTCTTTACAGAGAAAAAGAGGAACAAGTTTCTGTGTGTGGCAGATGTTGTTAAATGCAGAAGCTGAAGCAAAGTTTAGATGCATCTTCTTGGCCACCACCATGACCCAGAGCCCCCAATGGTTTCTTTAGTAGTACCTTCAGCAAACAGAAGGATTAATAAGGCATGCGAGTAACTCTATCTACCCTTTCAACCCTGGAAGTATTCCCTCTAAGACTGTTTTTAGTGACACTCACTAGGCAATGAGGAATAAAGCTGCACTGAATTCCTTTGTGCTGTGTTTGTTCTCCAGTCTCACTTGTCTTGAAGAACATCTGTCTGAAGACTTTTCAGCCATTTAAGGTTTCCTACAAAAGAAAGATTCCAGAAACCTTCTGAGCTTCCTTCTGAGGTTCCCTCTGAGAGAGGTTCAATTTTTTGTCTTGAAGAAAAAGACCTTATGTAGAGAAAGGCAGAATGAACTGGTTGCTAAAAGACCAAATGCAGTGTGGTGCACAGATTCCTTATGTTATGGGAGATGTCCTGTGACAAGACAAACCTAACCTGACCCCACAAATTTCTCTTCAGCTCTGGCTAATGCCTAGGCTGGGAAGCACCTGTCTGAGGTAGAGCTTCACGTTAAACTTATGTGTCTTGCCATGTGGCAAATCTGAGATATGATGGAGTCACTAATGTTTGCTCAGACCTCCAGTGCCCCTTTTCTGTTTAATCTTTTAGCCTCTGTCTGGGTCATCCTGGGAGGTTCATACTGCAGGGAATGAAAGAAATCTGCTGTCAGACTCTGCATGTGGCCAAGCATGGTGCTTGCTAGTACAGGGATGGAATAATTTCCCTGACCTTTGATTAGGATGTTTCTTCATTTTGACATTAAGAGATCCTCTTCCTTTGTTTCCCTTCTGTTCCCAGTAAGATACTGAATCACATCCCACTGCTACAACTGGCATATTTTTTGCTGCCTCCTCTGTTGTGGCTGCAAGTTCATGAGCCATTATGTTTGCTTAATGGCTGCAGTCAAGTCACTTTATTATTGTTAGGTCATAGGAATCACCATTGTTAAAGTAATCAGAAGGTTATTCAGCTCTTTGATCAACTTTCCTGTTTCTCCCTAGTCCATTTTATCAAAACAACATGCCTTTAGCTAAGTACTGTTGGTTTTGCTTCAGGTGCTAGCTCGTAACTTCAGAGGGTGCTTGCTCATAGCTGGTGCTCTCTGTCTGCCGCAGCATGCAGCGTGGGTCCCAGCTCCCAGTGCACTGTGCACTGTGGGATATGGTAGCAGAATTGTCACCCTGTGCAAATCTGCAGAGTGCTGTAAAGTGCAACGTGTCAGTTGTATCAGCGTGGCAAGCTGGAGGTCAGCAGTATTGTTCTGTATACTGTACTGATGTACATGAGCCTAAGGATGGTGCCCACTAAGTATTTGCGGGCATGACAGAGGCTACGTAGTCCTCTGGTGCCATAACTTATTATGGCTTGTACAGCAGGGATTCACTGGACAGGCACTGCTGCTCAAGTAACATGGTGCAGGAGAACAGCTCTGTGTGGTGTGGATGCCGCTGGTACGTTTTGAGGTAGGAGGCCAAAGGTCAAATGCAAACTGCATTTTGACAGTGGCTGTAATGCAGTATCATAGCACCCTGCTGTGGCTCTGGCTCAGGGTATACAATAAAAATGCACCAAGTTCCAGCCCAGGTGGGTGTATGGTCTCACAAGGACACCTCACTGAATCTCCATCGCCCAGTCAGACTTCTTCCATCTCGGCTTTTCTTAAAAGGGCAATTTTCCAGCAAACCCCTTGCTATTCTGCAACCTTTCAGTGATGCTGCAAGCTGCTTCTGCTGGAACAGTGCATAATTAAGCAGTAATTTATATTCTGTGCATGTATGCACACAGCAATAAAGTGTTCTCAAGAGCTGTGTGCTGCTGAGGCATTTAATCCGTGCACAGAAGGAGTTTACTGCAAAGCTGCTCCCTCCAAAAAGCTTTTGTCACCACTGTTTTGGGAGGGAATTTGGTTTATTCTTTAATAATTTCATTTGATTGTGATATAATTTAAATAGCTAATGGTACACACTCCACTTTAGGATGAGACCTCATTTTATTTGTTTGTTTGATGTACCTTGAAAACAGTAAAAGCTAGTAGGGCAGAGAGAAAGTAAAGATAATGTTGTTTCACTTGTGAGATGTTTTTCCCCATTACCCTATAATAAAAAAGCGATGATAATTAAACAAACAGCACTCCTTCCAAAGACACTAGTGGCCACAAATTGCCATCAATCTCAGCTATTAGAAATAGTTTAAAAGGCGGAGACTTGCATTTATTTGAGAACTCTGTAGTTTCAAAGGGCATCTTAAAATCCATACCTTTGTGTTTCTTTATTTTTAGCTACTAGTGTTTATAAGTAATACCTGACATTGCTATCGCTTCAAAACAAAACAGAAAAGGAGAAGAATAGGGGGTGGTTTATTAGTTTACTTTGTAGATCCGACAGCACGGTTAGTCCGTGAGTCATTTTTGCCTGTTTTGGGGGGGAAGAGACAGAACAAGCATCATTCTGTCAGACGTGGAAGAAATGTTTTCCAAATAAGGAGAAAACATATTTGTCAGAGAGGTGGGCTGGCACGGGTTATTTTAATTAATGGCTTTTTGGATTTCCCTTGATTTCAAATTGGTGGTCTCTCCTTTGGACTAGAGTTGGACACCTCATCCCTAATACTAGAGATAAGGTTGTTTAGATGGAGCTTCCACCAGCAGGGTCTGTTTGTGCCCCAGCACCATGAAGGCTCTTTGTTTGCAGTCTATCTAATAAGGGTGGCAGTTCTTGTCTTGCAAAACACCACAGACCCTGTGGAATCCCTTGAGCTCTGTCACTGCGGAAGTCAAGCCAGGTTTGTGAGTGAAAGATGCGGCTTCTGACACGGTTTGGGGAGCACTAGCATGAGGCAAGATTCAAACGTATCTGGTATGGATAGTCTGAGCATTTTTGTGTTTAAATTGGTTCATTTCTAAGAAGTTCTGCTCTCCCCTGGAGGTGAGGTTTGAAAACTGCAAACGGAGGCATTGCAGCCCCTCACACAGCCAGGCTGATCAGAAAGAAAAGGGAAGTTTACTGAAAAAAAATAATTCCCAGCACAAAAGCCCACGGCTCTGCTGGATATAATCATGCTTAAAAACAGCTACAGTAAAGGGCTCTGACTCATAATCCCCACCGAATTAGGCTTTGACCAACAATGTTACCTTTCCCAGCCATCCCTCTGGTGACCACGTCTGCCCCTGTAGCAAGGATAGCAGGACCCCAATCCTATACACTTATAGAGCAAACAAATTCATCTCTGTCCTTCTACCTGACAAACTTCCAGTCTAAATGAAAGAGACATCCAGTGTAATGTCTGATGTTCTTCTTCTGTAAGATATAAGAAGGAAAAGCAGAAGATGGCCATGAGGGATTTAACACCTCCGGTGCTCAAGTCACTGTTGATTATCAGTCTGTTAGCATGGTAGGCACTGTCAAAAGCAGGCCGAGAGGAAGGGCAGCTGTCTGACAGGGGGTCAGGATGGAGGTTTGACTACCTGTCAGACAGCAGTTTCTGTGGCACAAACATGGTTTTACATGAAATTTCATCTCTTACCTGACTGAAGCATTTTGTAGTGACACATGAATTTCCTTTGTCAAAGATGCTGCTGTTGCCTCGTCTAATTCATTAGTGTTTTGCTTAGGCAGTAACTGTACTCTGTTTTCATTAGTAACAGGCCTGGTGAGAGGCCAGATTAACTACAGCCATATGAAATGAGCCATGGAGCTTGGTTCGGAGCACAGGGGCTCTGGTAGATCATTTTCTTCCCAATCCCACAATGTACTAGTCATGTTGACACATCACACAAAGAACATCCGTGTTCTTGCCAGATGTCTTCATGTTACTGGGTAATCTAAGTGACATAGTAAAACATGGAAAGGGGTGTGTGGTTTCCAGTGAAGGAACCTGATTTTTGAGTAAGGGATTTGGGGAGGGAGACTTCCTCATTCATCCCACTCTGTGCTTTCAAGTAGTGTAGAACATCTCTGAGCCTGGGATCTCACAAAGCTCTTGAAAAAGTCCAGAGCACTGATTTTAGACTAAGTGGGTGCTGATGAGAGGCAAGAAGGCTGTTTATATTTAAAGAGGCATAGTACTTACTGCAGAAGCTCGATGGTCCTCACTGGTACCCTGGGGCGCTATCACAATACGAGTCCCTCTGAATAACAAATAACCTGGGCCATCTGGTAGCTATGCACAGCATTAGGGGAGGCACCCAGAGTTCCCATAGTCCCTGACTTTTGTCAGCAGAGACTATCTACAAGTGGCACTCCAAAAACACACTGGAGAAAAGCAGAGCTTTTGACACTGTCTCCCATAACATCCTTGTGGATAAGCTCAGGAAGCATGGGTTAGAAGAGCAGACAGGAAGATGGGCTGAGAACTGGCTGAACAGTAGAGTTCAGAGGGTTGTGATCAGTGGTGTGAAGTCCGGCTGGCGACCTGTAACTAGTGGTGTTCCCCAGGGGTCAGTTCTGGGTCCAGTCTTAGTCAATATCTTCACCAATGACCTGGATGAAGGGATGGAGTGTACACTCAGTAAGTTTGCTGATGATACTAAACTGGGAGAAGTGGCTGATACACTGGAAGGCTGTGCTGCCATCCAGCAAGATCTGGACAGGCTGGGGAGCTAGGCAAAGGCAAACCTAATGATGTTTAACAAGGATAAGTGTCCCTCCCACCTGGGGTNAACAAGGATAAGTGTCCCTCCCACCTGGGGTGGAACAACACCAGGTACTGGTACAGGTTAGGGGTAGACCCGGTGGGAAGCAGCTTCATGGAGAGGGACCGTGGTGTTCTGGTGGACAATATTATCCATGGAATAGCAATGTTCCCTTGTGGACAGGAAGGCCAATGGTATCCTGGGGTGCATAATGAAAAGTGTGGCCAGCAGGTCAATGAAGGTTCTCCTCCCCCTCTGCTCTGCACTAGTGAGACCACATCTGGAGTATTGTGTTCAGTTCCAGCTTCTCCAATTCAACAGGGACAGGGAAATACTGGAAAGAGTCCAAGCTACAAAGATAATGAAGGGACTGGAACATCTCTCTTATGAGGAAAGGCTTAGAGCTCTGGGACTGTTTAGCCTGGAGAAGAGAAGACAGAGGGGATCTTATGAATGTTTACAAATATCTGAAGGGTGGGTGTCAAGTAGAAGGGTCCAGTCTCTTTTCAGTGGTGCCCTGTGACAGGACAAGAGGTAACGGTAGCATGATGAAACACAGGAAGTTCCACCTCAACATGAGGAAGAACTTTTTCTGGGCAGCCGGGAACAGGCTGCCCAGAGAGGCTGTGGAGTCTCCTTTTCTAGTGACTTTCCAGACCCACCTGGATCTGTTCCTGTGTGTCCTGCCCTAGGTGCTCCTGTGCTGGCAGGGAGGTTGGACTCGATGATCCCCAGAGGTCCCTTCCAACCGCTGCCATTCTCTGATTCCATGAAAAGACAGTTCAGATAGACAAAGTGGTGATCAGGAGAGGGAACAGAGAGACAGCCATGATGGTGGTCTCACAGCAGGTCCATGATAGAGATTTGCCTACAGACTCTAGACCCACATGATGCTCTTACTAAGTAAAGGAGGTATGGTGGAAAGTCCACACATATTTGGTGGTGCATATATGTTCCTACAAATGCCCCCAGTTTCTGAGCCTAATTCCAGGCAAATTCACCATGTAATTATACCTGTGTCTTCAGAGTGGGAAGTGTAAAATCCATTTCTTCAATTCTCTGATGACATGTGTTACTATAGCACTCATTCTGTAGGTTGCCTTCTGTGCCCAGGCCCCTGCAGGCAATTCAGAGAGGCCCACACAGGGAGGAATTAGAGAGGAAAAATAAACTACTTATGTAGTTTCTGTTGACTTCTGTTGTTATCTCTTGAGACAGGCTTGTAGCGTCTGTAGCTATCCATTATTTTGGTGTGTGGGTGGCAACTGTGACATTTCAGGAGTTCAGAGTTTAGCTCTGATGAAGCTGCAGAACAAAGATCAAAATTAAACTCATCTGGGTGGGCTAAGGTTCGGCCTCATCTGCTATGTGTCTTTCTGTAACACTTACCACCTGACAGAGTTATGATGCCTGTCCGCTCAGTGTTCTCAGGAAGAAACGAAATATTGCTGCAGAAATGGAAAACAAGAACAAGATACTTTGAATGTTTCCCCAACACTGCAAAGGGCATCTAGATTGGGACTGGAGTCATGCAGAGAGTAGAACCTTCATTTTGTGAGGGATTTTAAGATTTTGACAGTGGTATTTAAAAGGGGGGGGGGTTATAATGAAAGTTTATAGATTTTGATATTAAAAAAAGAGTCTGAAAAAAATATCCCAAGTAATTTCAAATGTACATTTCAACAGAGATGGAATATATCAAGTATTTTGAAATGTTTTCTTCTATAAAATCTATCACTGAAAAACTGAAATTGAGCAAAGAAGTCAAGCTTTCTTTTCCCCAAAAATATTGAAACTTGATGATTCACTCTGTATTTGTCTAAAGCAAAATTCCAGAAAAATCAATGGTTTCGTGAAGCATTCTGGTTCCCAAGGGAGTGCTTGTAATGAAAAAACTTGTTCCTGCTGATGTTTCTCCATACAACTCTGTTCAGCATTAGTATTCAGAGCTCTGGTGGCACTCAGTTCTTACCTTGTGGAGCCACTAAGCTAAGCTAAGCTACTTTCTATACAAACATCTTCTTCCCTTAGGTATTTCCTTACTGCTTGCACTGCTTGCTCTTCTCCGGTGACTTGGAAAGTGCTATCTCTGTCACTCTTCTAACTTATCTTTGTTTTTTTCCTCCCTCTTTCTTCCCTTCCCACTCTCCTCCAGGAACCTTCTGCATCATTTCACTGTGCACGTGCGTGGCTGGAATCAACTTTGAGCTCTCCCGCTATCCCCGCTACCTGTACGGACTTCCCGACGACATC
>VWZY01000761.1:1578-16660 GCA_013399075.1 Chloroceryle aenea | reverse complement strand
TGTTTGTTTGTTTGTTTTCTTACAGGGTTTTCTATTTTCATGTCACAGGTTAGCATAGCAAAGGAAACCTTTTTAGTACCTTCAACAACCCAGATGCTCTCTGGGGAAATTTTGGCATAAACCAAATTGTTAATGCTACTATAATATGCTTAACAATAGTAATGAGTAGCCATAGTAGGTCATTATTATGCTAAGCATAGGGCTTTTATTATCCATTGTATATAACTCCTGCTAAAAGGGCCCTTCTGTCCTGAAGGATTTAATGTCTAGGGCTCTTGTCCTGTAATTGACAGGATACAAGCGCATTTTTACCCAGTGCTCTTTTTAAATAAATAAATAAATAAATAACTATCTAATACACTTTATTTTCTTGTAAAAATGAGGCAGCTTTTCCTTTAGGAAGGGTAGAACAGTGTAGGACAGCTCCAGTAACTCACTGCAATTGCCAAGTGAATACTTTATTGAGGAGTGTCTGGTAAATCCCAGAAGGTCTCTGGGATATGTTTTGCCTTTCCCTTAATTTAGAAATGATTATTTACTGCTGGCAACTGCGCTGACTGTTGAGAAATGAACAACTCACCTAAAATGTCTGTAGTTTCTGCCCTCTGATGGGATAGATAAAAGTCCCTAAGGCATGGCTCTTACTAGCAGTCTAAAAATCATCACTAGAAAATAACTACCAAATTTAGTAGTACCAACTTTACTGCAGGATAAATGTCTAAGAGAAGTAATGAATTTTGTTTGTTTGTAGTGGCTCATGTTGGTGAAGGTGCATCACTATGCATTCTTTTATGCTAACAGGTCCATGGTAGTGGGAGGGGAATCTTGTCATGTGTGGTACTGTGTTTTATTTGGTTTTGTATTTACAGTCACCATTCTCTGGACTGTCACCGCAGTTTGGCACCAGCTGAATGAGGGCTCACTTGGAGAGGAAATGGGGAGTCACTTGTGAGCAGGGGGGATGGTTCCCTTTCAGGTCTCTGAATGGTAGCCGAAAACAAAGTGCTTGTTCAACAACGGTGTTTGTGACCCAGCCTTGTGGTCTTCCAGTCTGTTCCCTTGTTTTGCTACTGGTGTGAAAACTGCACAGGCAAGTTCCGTGTGCACTGTGAGTACTTTCTTGTGTACTTCAGAATAAGGAGCATATGTGCGCAAAAAACACTCTTTCCCAGCTGCATAGTCAACAGTTTTTGAAGTGGAACATTAGAATAAGTCCTATTTATTGCCGTTGCTGTACATAGCACCAAATAAAATAGCCCTTGGGAATTCCCGTGTTGCATCACTCAAAAGTTCACTCTGACTACCTCCTTTCTTAGACTTTTAAAAGAGAGTTCCTGGTTTACCTTTTTCCCACTTCTCAAAAAGCTTGACTGGAACAACTGGTAATTCCACTGTGTTTGATGCAGCTATCATG
The DNA here is from genome assembly GCA_013399075.1 of Chloroceryle aenea. Taxonomy (NCBI): domain Eukaryota; kingdom Metazoa; phylum Chordata; class Aves; order Coraciiformes; family Cerylidae; genus Chloroceryle; species Chloroceryle aenea. The sequence continues at coordinate 15,246 of VWZY01000761.1, read as the reverse complement.
ACAAAATGAAAATTAGCTGTGTTGATTTTTCCATTAGTTGTGAATGTGCATAGCTTAAAACATAAGAAAACAAAGTGTGAGGAGGCAAAACAGTGTCTTCACTTGTGACAGAATTTTCTGTTAATCTGTCATGCATTGTAGAGTTTTTACTGATCTAAAGGTGGGTAAGATGTAGCAGTACATCTTGGAGCTCTTGAATCTCTTTCTTTTAACACTGGGTATCATAAGACTTCTTTAAAACTGGCTTGTTGTCAGCTAACCTAAATTGGGGCTGTGCTTTGATGAAACCAATTCCCCAGCAAGTGTGGGTGTAGCCTGTTGAGGGATGGCAGTTCTTCCTCTGCCCATCTGCCAGATGCCTCAGCCCCCAGTTCCATCAGGGAAATAATGAGCTTCAAAACAAGATAGCAAAATAGTTTAACATATTTTGAAATAGCTAAACTATTAAATCAGCAATTTGGAAAAAGCCATCATATTGGCTATCACAGGTTAAAAAGAGCAAAAAAATGTTTTATTAGCTTCTGTGCTACTTACAGGTAGGATAATCAATTATTCTAGGGGAAGTCTAACTTCCAACATGACCAGTGAAAAGCACATAAAGCAATGCATGTAGCAGCTTAAAACTGTGTGCATTTAAAAGAAAAGGAATAAAGACTTAAGGTCAGCATGATAAACAGTTAGACTGTCCCTCTATAATCTATTCAATAAAAGTGTAGATACACAGACAATCTCTCTTTCCTCTGAAAAATCTGTGTTGACTGCAAATTACTTCATACTACATAGTGATGTTTCTCTTTCTATGTACATATGAAACAATATCTTCTGTCATACCAGAACTTAAATGTAGCAGTACAAATAACATCTATAGAAAATGAGATCTCAAGAGTATTACTCATTCTGTGCAATATTATACTTAACTATCTTCTTTTCTCTTTACCCCCTGTCCAGCCTGATGTGTGTAATAGCAGTGCTGCTCACTGTCTCGTTTTTGCTACCAAAATATCTCCTTTTAAGTGTGATATAGACAAAATGTTGCTCTGTGTGTGGCAGCATGGGAGGAGTAGCCACTGACAACACTGTAACACAGTATGTAATGCAGAATCTGACTCATTTGAAAAAAAAGCTGAGAATATTTATTGACTTTGTTGGTACTGAAAAAAGTGTACTTTCTTTACGGATACATATGGTGGTTTTCCTCACAACTGCAAGGGGAGGTGCAGCCCACCTGCACCAAAAGCAATGCCTCCCAGGGGTGTGTCCCAGTCAGGTCAGACTGAATTCTCATCCCTGCTCTGCTGCCCAGCTGCACTGCTGCCTTCAGCACACCCTGCTGTCTCTCTGGCTCTGCTCTCTCTTTGTCAAGGAAGATTAATTGCACTCAGATTTTCCTTCCTCTTACCAAGATAAAAAAGGTAAAACCAAGCGTGTCTGTGAGGAATTCAGGTGCCACATTGTTAAGAAATGATCTTGCTGGGTTTGTGGAAGTCTTTCTTTAGCAACACACCATCAGGCGGGAAGGTCCCTGATCTCTCATGGCCTTTCTTCATTAGGGAAACCAAGAGCATAATCTCATTAACTAATCTGCTTTGCTGCACCTTTGCATTTTACCTACAATGTTTTGCAGAGGAGCAATGAAACCTGTCACAGGTGTTGTAGAATGGCTAAAAGACAAGGGTTATGTACTTTTAAGAGAAATGTCATCTGAAGCAAGCTGTTAAACTCAGCAGCAATCCTTGCAAGAAACATGCAGGGACAGCATGACCTTGAGCTGATAAGTTGTACAATAATAGAATGTTGTGGAATGAGGGTCTAACAGGCTTCTGTTACTGCGAGAGGGGTTGGGTTATGCTAAGAGACCCTGTGGACTGAACCAATAGAGGATGGACAGGTGTGATTACTAATGAGGTGACTGTATATAAGTACTGCGCTGACAGCTAATAAACGAAGTTCGCTTATCAATCACATTGGTTGACCGTGTCTTCCCTCACCGCTCCACAACAGAAGAACACGGGAAAGGCTCCTGCCATCAGTGCCTGTGCAGAGGAGGAGCACAGTGATAGTCCTTATGGCCTACAAATTGGTGTGAAATGCAGAAAGGAGGATGGAAAAAATCAAACATGCCCAGGAGACTTAAAGCACTGCTTTCTTTTTCCATGAGATTCTTCCCTGATGCTGCTTCCAGGTTTCTATGAGATAAGAGATTTTTAATGGTTGTGCTCTTTCTCCTTCTCTCATAATTTCCCTCTTGCATTTAAGAGACATCTGACCTGCTTAACATGAGTATGATGCTGCTACTTACCTGGGTAATACTGTCTTCTGAAATTCAAACACACAGGCACAAAGATACTGTTCTATGACCACCAGTTAGAAGAAAGGGCTTCTATGCATAGCCTGGGTACATGAAGGCTTTTTGCCCTGTCCACATGTGTTTTATGGGTGGTCACCACAGAGGTGACATGAACTCCAGGATGCCATCTGTCTGAGCACAGGAGAAAGTATTACTAATGATAGCTTAGAATTTAGCTATTCAGTACTTAGAAGCTTCTAGCACTGATGTTTCCACAGCCTCTCTAAAATATTTCAGGTCCCTTTTATTTCTGAAGGACAGAGTCCAGTCTAGGCATATACCTGTAGGAGGGGCCTTACAATCCTTCAATAGGACATAAGTACTTGCAGGATTACTCATAGGTCTTGTTTGCCAGCCTTCTATTCATATAGTCCTGAATAGCACTCACCTACTGCAGAGCACTCTGCCAAAGGCTTGTATTCAGTTTATGGTCCACTGTAATCTCCAGAATCTTATCTCCAATGCTTACTAGCTATTTGGTCCTAATTTGTACTCATGAAATTGATGATTCCTGCAAAAGGGTAGCACTTGTCTTGACAAGTTCATCCACATTTTTTTGCATTCTGATTCTCTCATTCACCAACTTTAAATTCAAACCTCGTCTCTGGTATATTTGGGAGAAGGATATAAATCAGTGATGTAATGAATATGGTGAATATGGTCACAGTAATGTCACATCCTTGGGAAAATGGTGGAAAAAATGCAACCAGAGGAGGACTTGGCACATTGTATTGACTGTTCTACGTTTACAGTAGGAGGGAAAATAGTGACTACAAACTCTTTGCACAGTCAGCTCTAGTTGAGTCCTGCTTCTGTTCCTGGCTGCCTGAGCAGCCTGAGGCTCTGCCAAGGGTGTCAGGTTGTGCTCCAGCATGGACCGTCAGCACCTGCCTCTTCTCATTGATTTGAAGTCACTACAAAGTCACTACAAAGCAAGGCCTGTTTGAAGCGAAGTGTGCATTTGCTGCTTTTCTGGATTGGGGCCTTACTCTTTAGATGAGGTGTGAATACAGGAATGCAGGTAAGATTAACTGCAAATAGATTTTTCTCCTCCCTAGTAAGAAGGATAAACCAAGCATTTGTTGGTTTCACACTTGTACTGGGCTGTCAGGACAAAGGAGTATGCTATAAAATTTCACTACTGGCATTTAGTAATGCATGCTTTTCGTAAAGGCACTCATGGTAAATATGCAGAGTAAGGAGGTTGTACTTCTAAATTTTGCTTTCAGTAGCAGGCAGATGTGGATCTTGATGACAATTCCAGTATTTAGCAGGGGCTATTTTGGCCTCTTTGTTTTGGAAACTTCTAATAACTTAGTCTGGTTGAGCTCATTTCAGAGCTTCCCCTAACTGTGGGACCATCTGTTATCCACCTGACTTTTTTTCTTTCAGGGTTTTGGTTTCACACAGGCCCTTTAGTTCATTTTAAAGTAGGGTTGTTTGGAGAAAATCATATTATAATTTGCAGTTGTCTTTTCTTTGTTTGTTTTACCCTTGCCTCTAATCATATGTAAAAAATGCCATGATGAAGAGCATTGTTGACTTTATGAGGCTTAGTGGAAGCACGATGTGTGGGGATATTCTTCAAAGCTGGAAGGTTTCTGCAGGTAAGCCTCTAAAACCTGTGGAAGAGGGTAAAGATTACAAGCCTTTACTGCCATCCTATGTGACGTCCAGTATTTTTTTCAATTAGAACAGCTAAAAATACCAAGACTCTTTACTTATACTGTTGACCTTTTATGCCTAGATACACATACATTCATACATACATATATATGTACTGTTGACCCTTTAAATAATACAGAAATAATATATGATTTATAAATATATATCATAAATATGTGTATAGTGTGTGTATATATATATATAAAACCTGTCTCATTTCCTTGGGGATTTTCTCTTTCATTTAAAAGTCTCTGGCTTTCAATGCAGCTTGGAAGATAATGGGCCATGAGTGAGGCTGGAGGACCGTAAATGAAGCAAAGAGACAGTAGAAAACTTCTAAAAGCTTCTAGAAAAATCTTCAGACAGAGGAACCTCGAGGCCTTTTTTATTTCTGAAAATTGTTTTGTTGGTTTTCTGATAATGTCAGGTTCTGAGCAAGTGTTAGAAAATTCTGGACTGGGGAATTGCTGCTGTGGGGATTTTTAGATACAGTAGTTCAGAAACAGAACAACAATGCCAAGCTGAAGGAACCTCGCTTCCACTGGCACTTTTTGATAACAGAGACCCTTGAAATCCTCTGGGCTTTGAACAATTCTCATCTCAAACTGAGGGGAAAAATAGTCAAGGAATAGTTGACAAGTTCTAATATCCTCTGTGTTGTCTGAAATAGTGTTGCAATAGGCCAAATTATTGACAAGCACAGGCACAATCTTAATTTGAGATATTAACTTCCAAAGCACAACAAGTCCACTTGTTGGCTTCAGGAAATGGATTTTTTTCAGTATTGCTTGTGGCATGTTACTGCTGTGGGATTTGCCCAGGCGTAGTCGTTCTCCCTGTCCTGTGGTGCCTTCAGTCTCAGATTGGCTCAAGCTTTTTCCAGTTGAAATCTTCTCATGTCTCTATTTCATAGCCTCAGAGAGGAAAAATGCAGGCAAAATGCAAATGTCAACCTGGAAGCATTTCCATTTTGGCTGGGAGTAGGGTACTGCATGGCTTGGGTTGGCTGGGGAGTACCTCAGCAGTGGGCTTGGGAGGGCTGCTATCTCTTCTGTCCATTCTCTCACAGCTCAACCGTGGCCTCTGCTGAAGCCTGTGTGAGGTCCCCAGAAGGGTGCGAGAGTGAGAGGAGACAACTGAGCTGCTGGTAGAATAGGGATGGTTTCCAGCATCCCTTGTGAGGTCGGGAAAGAAAACCCCCAAATAAAATGGGAAAAGGCAGGGTGAAGGACCTGCTCCAGGTTTATGCTGTGAGGAGTTTGAGGGCTGCCCCTGGTGATATCAAGACACCAGACCCCTCCAGAAGCCAAGGAAGGGGCTTGTGCAGCTGTTTCATTAGTGAAATATCACTGCGTCTGTGTTGCTGTGCCTTTCTCAAGCAGCGAGGCATAAGATCTCCTGCCACTGCCTGCAGCAGGTAGGGGTGCGACAAAGAAGAGCCAGAGTCACAAGACGAAGCCGTGGACATTTTGCCTGAGGAAAGGGAGCACCTCGGTGTGCCCTGTGCTAGCAGCCGGTGCTGAGGAGCTTCACTGCAGTTTTCACAGCCCCACCTGGTGCCCGGCCGTGGCAAGGGAAGAGTTTCCAGAGGTGTTCACATCTCAAAACCTCCTTCTGCTCTTCACTTTGTGTTTGACACAAACAGCTTCTCTGTGAAAGCTGCCTGAGCTGCCTGGCAAGTACAGCCACCCCCTGCCCAGGGTAGCTTTGCCCATTTCCAGGAACAGTAATGCAGTACCAGATGCTTTTTATCTTTGCAGCTGCTTTAGGCAGCTGAGATTCCTGAGAATGGATAGACTGGCATTTGGCTCTTATGCAAAGTATCACTTACTGGGGTAAACTGGTGGCGGCCTTCTTGTTTATCAGCTTGAGCAGGCCATGAGCAGCACCAAACCTTAGGTGCAACCTGAAGTGTTTTTTTGCACCACAGGGTGACATGGTAAAAAAACCTCACTGACCCAGTTAATCAGGCTTGCTCTCTACAATCAAGAGGAGACACAGCTAAGGCTTCTAAGGCTTTCTTTAGTAACTTGTCTTTACAACTTGCTGCACTGCTGCCCCTACAAATCCTAGGGGGAGGAGACAGAGGAGGTAACCAAGAAGCTCTTTGTTTCCTGCCCTGCAGCTGCGGCTTTGGGTCATTGCCCATGAGCAATCCCACAAGGAGAAGGGGAGCCCAGGTAAAAAGGAATGGGATTCTGAACCTTCACCTCTTGAGTGAAGGTCTGAGGCCAAAAAATAATGTCTAGTTTGCAGAATCTCACATTTTTCAGTGACACAGCAGCAGCTGCTTTTTTCCAATACTGAGTGAGGAACTTCAAGAGCAGTGCAGATGCTGCTATACTTTGCATGAGTATCTGATATAAATCACTGTTTTCTACCTGAGTTCTCTTCTGTTTCCTATGTAGCCACCTACAGCTTAGGAAAGGCTAGACAGAGTTAAGGCACCCTGATTTCCCTGGTTGCATCTCCATTCCTGTGAGACATCTAGTTACTTTAGCAAGAAGGGAGTCCTTGCTAGGTTTGAGATGGGAGGTATAGCTTGCAGAACAGCTCCAAATACTCCAGAGGCAGCCACAGAGATTTTCAGAAGGGGCCATGGACTCTTGCTTACCCTGCTTGTAATCACGGCTGTATCAATTAGATCTCTGCTGCTCGAGCCAGGAATACACCAGAGTAATCTGGGTGCCTGGCAGCCTTACAAATAGTGTTGTAATTCACAGCCATGTGTGTGATCACTTAATTCAGCTCATTCTGCTGGGGCATTGCCATGTGCAATATGTAAGGGTCCAATTTGCTGCCTACCTGCCCAGGCACTGCTGTTCTCCATGCCTGCTGCAGAAATGAGAGGCTGCAGCACCATGCATGGACATTTGGCTACAAATCTCTTTTCCTATATTTGAGCTGCAGCTTAAATGATGTGGCAGCAGCTCTTTAAACACAGCTTATGACTGTGTGTATGTGTTAGGTGGACCCCCGATTGCTAGTTGACATACTTTTGCTTTGCTAACAGCTTTTGCGAATGGAGCTGTTGTCCTATTAGTGTTCCTATATAGTTTCTGCTGTGGTTGAATGACAGAGATATCTCGGGTGACACAGTGCATTGCACAGTGTGTTTGACAGGCATGAAGAACAACATGTGTGAAGTTCTGCCCGAGTGTCTGGAAAGTGGAATAAACAGTTGTTGAGATACCCTTATTCTTCATGCACAGTCACAGAGAAGTGCGTGCTGGGGTGCAAGATGCACCTGGTGACACGGGTGAGCGTGGGTGTTTTTCCTTTTTCTCTACAGCTAGGCACTGCTTCCTTTGCAAGGCTGTGACTTGTGAGAGACAAAGAGTGTGGTGGGGGATGCACAGCAGAATGGTTCAGAACTGCAAAAATAACAAGAGGCCAAGCAAAACAGGGTGTTTTCCTTGGCTGGGAAACATTTCTTCTTTGGAGGTAATACTGTAACAGTACAATGGAGCAGTTTCTGCTTTTCAGTGAAGGTTTAGAGTATCGGTGAACAGAATTAGGACTTGGGACCATGCAGGTGCTGACATGATGAGTGGAGATACTGAAGAGGTGGGGATGAGTGCAAAACTATGTATCTGACTGGAGAGGAAATGGGGAAAGCCTGCAAAGAAGTAACCAGAGGGTGGAAAGAAGCCTGCACAAAGAATCAGAAGGATGGAGAGATCACAGTCTGTGTGCTGAGTACAGTACTTAAACTGAAAACTCATAATGACTTGTGCGTTTGCATTTGTGGAGTCAAGAGAAACTGGCCAGGACGTGGAGGCTGACACTAACTCAGGCATGCACAAGTGTCTGAGGACTATTTCTGACCTTAGGCAAGCAGCACTTCTGGTTTGTGTCTTATCTGAGACCAAACTTGGCACTGCTGTGATGCAGTTTTTGTGATGAGCCTGATGAAATCCCATCTCTGATGAGCTCAGCAAATATGGTGATCTTGAATGAGTCCCTCTGAGAGTTAAAGCCACACTGTTTTCCCCACTGGCAATTATTGAGTGGTTTGCTGTTTCTTCCTTGCACGCACTTTCTCTTTCTCCCTGCCCCCATGTGCCTGAGATGGTGCAACTATCTGAGCATACGTCAATCTCTTCAAAGGGGATCTGTATTCCCCTGTATTAATCCTTCTGAAAGAGGAAGGATGCTTGTAGGCAGCACTTGCAAATCCACACCCAGAATATTAAGCTTGTTATAAAACCTGGCCTGTTGTTGTATCTGTTGATTCTTATCTCCAAAGTAATTGATGTGGATAAGTTTCTCCTATGGTAGCACCTTGGGACAGATACCATTATTCACTGCACTAATAGTGCTGAACATGTCAGGGCACATTTTCAAAGCAACCTCCAAAGCCGTACAAGTCTGCAGATACAGCAGATAGCTGGTGTCTTGGTTTATGCATCTGGGCATCAACCACTGGCCCCATGCAGGCAAAGATCCCTTGGGGACTGGGGCATTCACAGGGTCCCCAACAGAAGAGCTGAAGTTACCTGTACCAGCACAGAGTGAGGTACACTTAGGACATGCAAGGGTGACTTTAGCACTGGCTGAAACATGCAGCTGGGGTTATGTGCAAGTACCTGTGGGTATTACCAGAAGGAGTGCCTGTTTATACTGCATTATGCCTGGTGTCAGGCTGCCTCCTCAGCATCAGCTGGCTGACCTTGGTGATGGCTTTGCAGCCTGCTCAGCAGAGTGCAGCAGCTTGCAGTGTGATGCAAGGCTCTGTGCACTGTGGGCTCCCTTGCTCAGCCTGCACTCACTAGCAGGTAGCTACCTCCAGGTAGAACAACACTGCTCATCAGCTAAAGCAGCACCCAAGCTCCCAGCTGGGACATGTTACACAGCCTCATGTCAAGCACAGAGCTGTAAAGACTGCCTAAGAAGACTGATACACAGAAACAGCAAGCAGATGAGTAAATTCTTATCTCTTAAGCAGGCATCAATAACATGCTTTTAAAAGAAAATTGCAAGCTACCCTGTACTTCCTGGTGAAGAGCAGAAGTAGCCCTGTGCTGAAAGGGTCTTTGCACCTGTGGCACACAGGGCACTGGCACAGGTAAGCACAAGCACGGATTAGTTCACTAGCCAGAAGTTGTCAGCTATCACAGAGTCTTGACCTCATTTTAGTTCATCTTGGCAGTATTTGTGACAAAGTGTGGAAGAAACTTTTGTGTTTTGCAGGGATTATGCTTGATCACAATGGATGTTAAGTAAATAATGTGCTGAAAGCAGAAGCCGGACTGTGCTCACTGGGGCATTAACAATGCTGGAGGCAAAGGCAGGTAAGGAACCTTGTCTCCAAGCAGGTGACAGGTACTGCCCAGTCAGAAAGCTCAGAGCAAAGGAAGGGCAGGGGGAGCTGGCAAAGGATCAAGGATCACAGTGCAGCAACTGTAAAGGAGTAGGGTTTAAATGGAAAAACCCTTGCAAGCTCAAAACCGTGGAGAGTAAAACTTCAGCTTGCAAGAGAATGCTGGATTTAGTTTGGCTGTTAGATGGTGAATTCCTAGCTCTGTCAAGTGAGAGTGTTTTCCATCAATATTCCTGCAGCAATAGGTCTTGTTGCTATATTTAAGCACAGATGATTATGTAACTTCCATACAAATCTGGCACGTGGGGGCAACGCCAAGCTTTCAATTGCTTTATCTTTAAAGATAAGGATGATACCAACCTGATAAACTTATCTAAATCTGATTAATCCATGAGAGATTACATGAAGATACAGAAAGAGGAATCAATAAGGCACTAATAGATGCTAGAGTTGCCGTTGCTGAATCAATTTCAAAGTGTCCAGTGTACTGTAGTTTGTGAAATACACCTTAGGCTGTAACTGCACTGGACCAAACTATGAAACAACAGGCATCAAGATGCAGGAGCCAAGGACTTGCAGCAGGCTCTGAGTGTTACACAGCCGAAGGAATAAATTGTCTGCATTCCCCTAGCAGAGAAATCAATGAGGCCTGAGCAGTCTCTCATTTCCCGGGTTGCCATCAGCACCTGTGCTGCTCTACACCAGTGCTTTGGGATGAGCTGTAAGGGCAAAAAAGCTAGAACTCAGAGAGCAAATGATGAAAACTAAACTCTGCTCAGGGGTCTGGTGGAGGGAATTTTGAAAAATCTGCCTATGCCATGAAGAGTATTTCTATAAATTGATTCATGTGTGCTGGAGAAAGTCACCTTGTGCCCCTGTAGATAACAAAGCTGACTCAGCACTACAGATTTCAAGTGTGGCACCGTAGCTGAAGTCTTAGGGAGTAATATCATCAATTACAAAAAATAAAATTCAAGTGTCTGTGTGCTTTATCTTTACAAAATCTCTCTCTAGTTCAGTAGCTTTCGCTGAGTGGTGCTCACACTATCACCCTGGACAGCACGTCTCATTCCCTGGAGAAAATGAGCTTGACATGTGGACTCTAAGAGCAAAGGAGAAGCAGCAGAACTGTTACAAACTAGTGGAGCTGCTCTGAGTATGGTCAGTCTTACCACGGGGGGTGTCAGGACCCCCTGCCTCATTATTTAACATCCCCTGCTTTTGCAGTCCAAACAGTGAGTGCTAATAAAGCAGTTGCAGTTGAAGCCCCCCAGGGATGAGGCAGTTTCTGCACAGTGTATGCCCTGGGGGAGTGATCCCCTGCTGCAGGACAGACTGGTCTGCTAGGCACTGGCTGTGTACTCCATAGCTTTTGCTAGGCTAGATGCAGAGCACTTTGCCAAGTATGTTGGGGTGGAACCCAGCAAAAATGTCACAGTTTCAGGTTGAAAGCTGTCTTTTCTGCCTGCCAGGCCTGCATGGGCTGTCTTAGGCCATAAGCCATGTTGCTTTCATTTTGTTTTTTGGGTAGTCCCAAGAGTTTCTTTTTGTCCTTCAGCTTGCTTTCCCCTGCTCCCTGACCCTTTTTCAGACCAGAAATGTGCATGCCAAACATGTAAGGCCTGAGAAAGCTATTATAAAACTTATTTTATTTATCTTTACTAGAAGCATGTTTAAAAATCTTATAATAAATTGAGCTTTCACTTTTTTTTTCCTTGTTTCCAGGTGGAACTGTGACAAAATACAGCTCTAAGTAATACCTTGTATCTAATAGATAGAATGCTAAACACAAAAACTGCTTTCCACTTTAGAGAAATAAATCCTTTATATTCAAGGAGTCAATATACTTCTAAATAAATAAGTGGCTGCACAAAGCCTGCAAGCTTTTGCTTTCAGGGAAGGAAAAAACAAATGGGTGTGGGATGCTCCTCCCTGTGTGATCCATATGGGGAAGGGTTTTGTTGCTGAGGATGAGCCTTCCACTCCTGGTGGACCTGTTGGGAAGGTTGGGACCACAGTGTGATTTCAGCAAGGTTTTAGACTGGCGCTCCAGGAGCGTACTAAGCGTCATTATGGGTTAGAATCACCGAACCGGTGTTAAGGTTCCTGCCTCAGGGTACGGTCCCAAGCTAGGCAGCCCCTGATGTGCCAACAGCTGTATTAACTAACAGTATAAATTCCATCTGGAGGAGGACACAAAGTGGTACATTTAAGGAGTTCTCCAGGGGTGCTGTATGGTCTTTATGTTGGCATAACGTATATGCCATTTCCCTGTTCTGCTTATCATGTAGTTTAGGACTGTTCTGCTGCACTGTGAGGATATTTGGGGCTGGTTCCCACAGAGACTTTTCTAGAGGTTCCCAGAAGGAAACTCTAGAAAAACACCACACTGCTGGCGTGCTCAGCCTTGCAGTTCTGCAAAGGGACCAGGCCCCCCTCAAGGTACCCCAGCTCTGGGAAAATGCAGCTGTAGAGATTCCTCTTTCCTTAGGAGGCACCACAGAGATGTGGGAGGTACATTATTAACCATGTTGTTTGAAGATAAAATCGCAACGTTAAAATGCAGCCAGCATGGTGCTATGGTGCAAAAGAAGATGGTATGCCCCAGACTGAAAACAACCATCCAGAAAAGATGATATAACTCAAAGTCTGTGGTGATCACGCCCCTTATTTGATGGGAAGCCAACTTAAGTGTGCCATTGCCTGGAAGGAAGAGTGGTGCTGTGAATTTTTTTAAGCTGACAGGCTTTGTTTCCCATCAGTTTGCTCCTGGAAAGACTGAGGCCAGAATACATAGAGGCAAAGTGGCTTATGGAAGGATCTAGAGCCCAAGTGCCATGGGTACATCTCTCTAGGTCCCAGAGACCTAGAGGCTTTCTGCTGAGCACGTGCTCTCCACATGGCAGCCTTGTTTTGATTAGTCAAGGTACATGTCTGCTGCCCAAGGTGGGTGAGCTGTAATGGTACCTGGGTATTGGGAGGAAAGATTTCCTAGCATGAGCTGCCCCTAAACTGATCTGCTTTCTCACAGGATGGAAGCTTCTTCCAGAGCTCTAGAAGTAAAACATTCAACCTGGTGGTTTGTTTCACAGGTTTTTCCCCAAATCTATAAAGGCCAGGAAAAAAAAAAAAAAGCCAGTACTTTTGGATGTTTTCATGATCCCAGGAACTGCCTTTTTTTTTTTTTTTTTAAAGGGAAAAGAACCCCCCAGGATCATTTTTAATAATTAAAAATGTTGCTGTTTATTAGAGCAAAACATTTATTCTGACTGATTCTTAACTATCACCTTAATTTATATGTAAACAAAATCAAAACATTGTTTGATCTTTACTCTTAAAAAAATCTGCTTGGGTACTTTGTTGAACTTTTCAGAATTTTAAAGAAATGGTATTTTCTGGTGGAGATTGTCAGAACAATTTTGCCTAGCTGTTCTTATTCTTCTGATAAAATATGCTAATATTAGCAATGATACGCTAGCACAGCACAGACAAAACACAGAAGACAGCTGTGAAGTCTTCACCGTACAGATTCTGTACCATGTGAAGTCAAAGATCCTCAGGAAGACTTAGCTGGAGACTGCAAATCTCTCAAAAGGGCTGAAACCCCACTTGAGGACAGAAAGAACTGAAATCTGCTAATGAAAGCAGATGTACAGGAGTCATCTGTCATGCTACTTCCCCCTGTGTTATTAAACTCACTCTTTCTTCTAGTCATATGTGCTTTTCTCATAGATGAAAAAAATAGGCAAGTACAAACACAAATCACATGAAACCAATTCCCAAGAGCGACCGTCCTTTCCTCATCCTGCATTACAGTCGTACTGAGTCCTAATGGTCCCTCAGCCTCTAGGGGAAGGCGCTCATCACTTTGGCCATGCGATGGGCGTCAGGACCCCCGGGGCACCCTGCAGCCGTGTAGCGCCCACCCGCACTGATGCCTGTGCTGCATGTGCTTAGGAGCCGCGCTGGGGAGCAGCACACATCCCGGCTCTGCACCGCTTGCATGTAGCGAGGGGCTGCCGTCTCGCACCACGTTCATATTGCAAGAGGGAAAAAGGCATCAGGGTTGATGGCGTGGGGAAGGCTCATGCTCCTCCGGCCGCGCCGCTAACAGGCATTATTTCGGGGGGCTGGCCTCGCTTCGAAGCGCCCAGGTAGGTACGAGCCGCGCTCAGAAAAGAAACCGGCCCTTGCTAAAGTTGGTGAGCGGTTCAGGCCTGGGTGAGTCCAGCGAGGAAGCCGTTGCCCTCAGCCTCTGCTTTGCTCCTCGATAGCAACAAGCCCAACAAGGTGCGTCGAAGTACCAGAGTCCTCACGGAAAAAAACTCTTGCT
>VWZY01000759.1:971-17120 GCA_013399075.1 Chloroceryle aenea | reverse complement strand
ATTTGCCTTTACCTTGCCATCAGTCAACAAACAGGGGCCTGCTCAATGCGTTGAATGGGTGGTTCTACCACAAGCAATGAAAAACTCACCCACTCTTTGTCAGCTCTTTGTGGATGCTGCCTTACAACCACTTCACCAGCGATGGCTTTGTTTCATGCTACTTAAATCTGTTTTAATTGGTAATAATTTACATTAATTTCCCCCCGTGATGGTAATTGGTAAGTGAAGTGCCCCTCTTTATCTCAGCACATGAGACTTTTAATCCCTTTTTCTCTTCCTGTCCTGTTAGAAGGAGGAGTGGGAGAGAGGCTGGGTGGGCATCTGCCTGTTAGTCAAGGTGAATCCATCTGTCTTCAAGGTAGATGTAAATAGAAATTTAATCCCCCTTACACTTCCTCTTCTGAAGGCCAAGTATATTTCTTTGTGACCGAAGAGACCCTTTACTGGAATCACTCCAATTAATTCTCTCTCACTTCTGAAACTGGATGTAGTTTCCAGATGTAGTCTTTTAAGTGTCTGCTGTTACTGAACAGGGATATCCACTTCTTTTAACATTATATCTCTACTGCTTTTAAAAGATATCATCATAATTTATTTGAAAGACTTTTCTCTTTGAATGTTCTCTGTCACAGAAAATAGAGATGGAGAAAATTCAAAATAGCACTTGTGTTTGGATAGACATATAAACGCAGTATAAATTAATAAAGTACAAAGGTCACAAATTACATCTGTGATCAGCTAATAGAGTATCAAAGATAACTGTATTTCTGTCTCCAGGCTTTAATAAACATTAAACTAGTGAACTACTTTTTTAAAGGACACTTAAAGTGAATGGCAAAAAACCTGAAGATATATAGGGATCTGTCTTTGGTAGATTTTGCACTGCCTGATTAAATTGACCACTTAAAAAAAAAATTAAAAATATATATATATATATATACAGCCCTTGGATCCTGCATGTTCCAGTTCTGCTGGATTCTTTTCAGTTTCGGGAATTACTTTCACCTGTTGGGCTTTGTTTTTCTTTTTGTAGACAAATTAATCTTAGAGCAATGTACATAAAAAAGCACTATAAACAAGTTTGCAGCAAATTCTTATGTAGCAGTTATCAGTGTAACATTTCAGATTTATACAGACCTTAATTTAAGGATGTTAGTTGACTGACACAATAGTATTCTTGGTCATTTCAAGATCATTGCTAAATGGTGACCAGACAGAATAATACATTGCTATGCTTTTATTGTGTTAAAGTATTTTCATTTCATAAGAATATTACAACTGCTGGAGAAAATATGATATAAGCAATAACAAAATGCAGATGTGTATCTCTTAGCAATAAAATATAGGAACAGTTGTCAGTAGATTTTAGAGGAAATGATATACCTTTTCAAAGGGCTTTTAGTGTTAACTGATTGTACAACTTTACATATCCATAGAGGACCAGTAGATCAATTTCTTTGGACCCTTTTCTTATATATTTATACATATGTTTATATAGACTACATATAAAATGCATAATGGAACTTAGATATGGAAGAGCAAAAGAGGGAAACTTTCCTTCTAGTGAATTATTAGTTGCATTATTTAGTAGTATTACTTACTTCTGTATAGAATCATAGAATCATAGAATAGATTGGGTTGGAAAAGACCTCCAAGATCATCGAGTCCAACCCCTGATCCAACTCCAATTACTATATCATGGCACTACGGGCCATGTCCAATCTCTTTTTAAAAACCTCCAGGGATGGTGAATCCACCACCTCTCTGGGCAGGCCGTTCCAATGCCTGATTACCCTTTCTGTAAAAAATTTCTTCCTAACATCTAACCTAAACTTCCCCTGGCAGAGCTTAAGCCCATGTCCCCTTGTCCTGTTGTTGGTTGCTTCTTTCCTGAAGAGCAAAGTTTCCTTCTTCTTCAAGGAAGAAAAATATTCCTGTAGATAATTTTTCTATTTTTCAGTTTAAAAGGATTTCTGAAATATATATTGGGGGAAAAAAAAAAAAAAAAAAAGGAGATTTTTAATAAAGATTCTAAATATGATTACTGATGATGTAAACTTAGAAATGTTTAAACTGTTTTTTCTTAATTCTCCTCTCTCTCATCTCTCCCCAGGTTATCTTCTGTACATTACTGATTTTCAATTTATTTTATCATAATGGTGAACAAATGTGTCATTAATGTATTTTACATCCAGATCCTTGCCTCTGCTTAGAACTATCTGAACCACTTATGTTTCCTTTATATACCTTACATTAGATTTATTCAGAGCTAGAAATACTGGACACTGTAATGCATTTGGTTAGCTAACAAAATATCACAGTTTGAATTGGAAAATGTGTATTTCAATTGTCCTTATAAAATAACTTGTATTAACTACATTAAGTACTTAATTTTGGAGATTTGATATACACCTAAAAAAAAAACCAAACCCAAACATATGATTTCTCCTACTTGTTAATATTTCTTCCTTTACCGTCCAGTAATTACTTTTCAGTTTCAGCAATTTTTTGTTCTCCTAGATTATTTTTTCCTCATGCCTTGCTCATTCCTGTGAAGGGCAGCATTTGCTTGTTCAGCAGTTATAGTAGACATGCAGCTACATTGCATTGTAATGAGAACTACAGCCTTGAAGTCTGTTTTCCAAAGGTTTTATTTGCCTCATTCAGTGTAGCTGAATCTTCTATACTTCCACTATTCCAACTCATATTTTTTTAAAATAAGAGTACAAAGGATTGAAAGTCCTTAGATATCTCTGGATATTTTATTTTAAGGGAGAGATACAAGAAGGTCTGCCTTAGATACACGCTTGACATGATGCCATCGTGAGTCCCTTAATCTGTGCCTGTGCATCACTAAAATCATTGTTGTGCTACAACAGCATAATGTTTGGGACTGCGAATTCTAAAAGAAATTTTAGTTTTGTTTGAATTTGCAGCAAAACTATATCCATCATTAGAAAAATGAATGCCTGATTGAAAGGGGTTAAATAATTGCTCAATGCTGTGTAAGTGGTGAGATGAATTTCTTCCTATGCTCATAGCATATGCCTTTCAAATTTTTGCAAGTTTCATCCAAGGTAGGTTTCCACTCATTTTCACTTCCCTCGAAAGAAAACAAAACAAACAAAAAAATATTAATGTGCTGTTACCTGTTTTATTACCTTTGTTAAGACAAATTTATGCATCTATGTGTTGTGAATGAATGCACAAAAGAAGGTATTAGATGATAAAATATGGGGGGAAGTTTGAGACCAGAAGTAAATGACAATGCATCAAGAGTATCACTTGGAAGCTTAAAGGATTAAAATTTATGAGAAACTCATGTGTCTGTAGGAAGGAGGAATTTGAAGTGGGGCAGAAAATGAGAAGTTCTCACTTCAGTGTCCTTTTGGAAAAGGTCGGGTGTTTAGTCAGAAAAAAGGAATAGGAAAATTGTGAAAAGACTCACAGAGACTGTAAGAGTAGCATTCACTTTAACCAAAGAAGTAGAGGTCAGTCAATGGACAAAGAAGAAGAAAAACCTAAGATATAAAAAGCATTCTGTCCTTGAGGTATCCATGTATGCCAAGGTAGTGGGACTTCAAGGGTGGCAGAGTGTAGTTGACAATGTAGGAGTATGGAGAAAGAATTCAGAGTGGAATGAAACTTGGAGAGATTAAACTATTCTGGTTTATTTCCTTCCTACTTAAATGACAGCTCCAGTCAGCCCTGCAACAGCATCATTTTGGGGTGGTTGGTATAATTCAGGAAATTACCTTCTGCAATGCACTGGAATACAGTTAATGTTGAGAAATCACTATTAAGGAGCAATACAACTGTTCCATGTTGGCAACTCTTTCTCTTTGAGTTTTCTGTTGCCAGACTGCGACAAAAATGGAGATGACATACAGCTAACTAGATATCTGACTGAGAATAATGGAAAGCCTGTCAAGACAAAAACAGAACAATAAATGAATAGTTTTCTAATAGGCTTATTTACCCTCTGACATATATCTTATAACATTGGATTGGTAGCTATCAACTTCCCATTGTGAAACATTTTCTTCTTATTTTGAGCAAGGTACAGTAGCTGTGATGTGCCCACGTACTTCTAGTTTGAGAAAGAAAGAATGAGGGAAACAAAGGTGCCAGTAACAGTGTAAATATTTTCTCTTTTTGTTACAGAGAGAGAGAAGTTCTGCATCATTAAGTATATGAATAACTTGCTGGTATCATTTTCATTTTAGTCTTGTATTTTTTTCCCTAGCTTCTAGAATGTGTGTCTCAAGGGACTTTAAATACCCTAGAGTGTACTGATAGTTTGCAAAAGCAGCTGAATACCAACAGCTTCCAGGCGGCTTCAAGGATGGGAACCAATGACTTGTTCAAATAGTCTATAAACAACTATGTACCACGGATACAGAAGATAGTCACCGATTAAGCAGCGAATAGCTGTGAGCCTTCTTGTTCTACGCCTCTGGTAGATATTTTCAGAAAACAAAAATAATCAAATGGTTATTAAGGATGGTATTGGACTTCTGGAGAGCAGGCCTGTAAGTAACAAAAAATTAAATGAAGACAAAATATGGAAATTGTCAACAGTTTCAATAGAGTAATTTTGTGATTAAAAAGCAACAACAGATTAACCAACAAAGCAACAACAAAGCAAGCAAACAAAAAAAAAAACACCAGGAAAACAACAAAACACAAAAAACACACACACACACAAAAACCCCACAACACAAAACAGCCAAAAACCCTCCCACAGGACTAAATGAAAAAGTTCTTGTTGTAGTGAAAAAGTTACCGATTTTCACAGACAGGACCTTGATGACTTTTGATAAATTGTGTCTCACAAAAAATGTTTCCCTTCGCCTAAATTAAACCAAGTTTTGCCTGTGGGGGAGGTGAAATATCTTTTTTTTTTTTTTTTAAATAAAGTAACCAAGGTTCAGATATCGTCTTTCTCTCACTGCACATGATCATTAATGCCACTCTAATATCAATACCTTGTCTACTGTGAATGGTAACCTAACACTATGCTGTGCAAATCCAGGTGATGGTTAGTGACAAGTAACAACAGCTGGTGGTATTTACCATTGTCCTAAACTCTTTAGTTTTTCTTTAACTGTTATATTACTATAATATATTTACCAAAAATTCAACTTGAAAAATAAATTGGCATAATAGTATTATCAGATTGAGATGTTGCCTGGTCCACCAAATCACTGATTTTTTTTCAGTCGTTACTAAATGTTTATCCTAATAATGCTTCCTGTCAATTGTGTTTTGTAGATTTTTATTATCTTTTTTTCCCCAGAGTGCTATATTTCTTTCTAGAATAAATGTTATTTGAAATTATGAGACCAAACTGACAAACTTCTCCCTGCTTCATCTCAGTTCTAATAGCATTAAAGCTTTTCATAACTAATGGCTCAGACTGAGATAGGTATTGAAGATCTCTTGATTTGTTAATGCCCCTTAAGACATACAACTGTCAAGAGAGAATATAGCTCTTTCTTTTGGTCATTCATTCTGTTTGGAAATTAATCTCAGAACTAAAAAAAAAGGTAAAAATATGTTCATAGGTTAAGAATGATATACGCCTAGTGAGACAACTTGGTTTCAGAGAGTTAATAAACTGAAGACCTTCTAAATGTTACACTGACAAAAAATAGAAAATAAGAAACTATTGTTATAAGGATCATCAAAAAGAACCCCAAACCCTTATGTTTAGTTGTTTGGGGTCTTTTTTTAATAAATGAGTTGGTGGAAGACTTATCAGTTTGAAGAAGGCTAATTTCCAGTTCATTTGTTTCTTCTTGTTGGTTGACTTTCAGGCTAATTTATGCTAAAAATTCAGTGTGCACTCACCCTTCATTAGATACAAGAAGATGCACATTCAGGAGAGATGATACAAATGTCGTAACAGCAAGAAAAGTTTTAGTCAGCATCTCTTGTGGCACAGTCAGAAGTATACTACATTTCCACTGCCACTGACTACTAAGTGCCTCACTCTCTTCTTTGTTTCTGATGCACAGGCTAATATTTTTTTTCCTGGCATAACAATGATTCCATGTTAGTCAACTTTTCCATAACCTGTTTATCTCTACTTCCTGTTGGGTTTTATTTGTTTATTTCAACCTGACATGCAAACTGTACAGCTTCCCACTCCTCCATTTCAAAATCTGCTGACTTTAATGGAGATGTTTTACTATATGTGCAGTAATGTAACATTCTTATACATGAAATTGCATAAATCATATGTGTATGTATGTGTATGTATATAACCATCTTACTTTATGGACATAGACATTTTATTGTATCATGAAATAGAACCTTTGTAAGAGCTTGTGAATTACTGTGATTTCTTCTGTAAACTGTCAGAATGATACATAGCACAAAATGTGATGCATGTTTATATATCTAAGTGACTTGAAAAGAGTAGAGAAATACCTTGAAAGATGATGGCAAATCTCCTCTGAAGAGTTTAAGACAAATTGTATATGCAGCTAGCCATGTTTCCTTTGATTAAAAAAACCCATAGCTTATTCAGAAACTTTATTTTACCTCCCACCTTGTCACTCACACACTAAAAGGTTTACTGTTGTAAAAATGATGTCGTTTTGATTGTTGAAAAGCTGTATATAAGAGGTGTTTTTCACCTTACTCTGAAATGGAAGAGGAGGCTTTGGGACACGTGTAACCTAGCCCTAACCTATTATATATGCCTACAGGCATCCTTTGTGGCTAACTAGTAACTTGGGGCTCTGGAACAGCAATTAGAGAATCTTTGTTATAGAAAATGTCACACAACTATAATAGTTTAACCTAAATAATTGTATTATTCCTTTTGCAATACAGAAATTCTCTCAATTGCGATTCACATGAAAAAGTAACAGCATCTAAAAGTAGAAACAATGTGCCACTGTCCTGAACCATCCAGTCTCTCACACACAAGAAATAACCCTGGTTAATTCTTGATTTGCTTATGTGTTGCTGGAACAGGATGGAATGGTTTCCACACAACTGCTTAGACTGAAAATGCTCTATTTTTTTAATGCAGTGTATGACTTAGATGAAGAAATTCCCTAAGTTTGGTTAATACGTCCAAGTTTGATCCTCCCATGTTTTAACAAATACATCTATTGTTATGTAGTTTTCCTCTTCATCACTCTTTGCTCTTCTTTTCCACAGGTAAGTACAGATCCAAAAGAAGTTTTGAAGCAGGGACTGCATGATGGTTCTTTAGAAATGAACTAATCCATGGAGTAGAGTTATTCATACTCAAGGTTAAGAAGATAATAAAATAACCCTTTTTTAAGGCTGTTTTTGTGAAGCCCTATTCTAAAACAGTGTTAAAGGCTGATCTTTAGCTTGAAAATAAAGCTTAATGCAAATTTCAGAGTTTGTAGTTCACAGTATGTTAAAGGTTCCTATTTGAAAACTTCCAAGAAAAGTAACAGCTTTTTTAAAAAATAAACTTCATTAGAGATGCACAGAAAACTAAAGAATGGAATGAAGTACATCCTGATATGGCATTTCACTTATGTTCTCAACATATCAGAAAGAAAGTCAATAGGTACATAACCTAAATGTAATACTTCTGTCATATGACTACAAAGCTAACTCTGTAAGCAATACCTGTCATTTTTAAATAAAAAACATTCTTGTATCTCACATTGTTATTTTCTCAGAATCTGAAAGGACGTTTCTAATTTATACCTTGAAAGTGAAAAATATCATTCTAAAAGGACAGAAACTTTAGAATATATCTGTAATCTAAGAGAATTGCTTTTGATATTCTATACATTTTAACAAGATTAATTCCTGCTTTGTATCTTCAAAGATTTAAAGTGAGAAACAGGGATTGAAATCCAAAATACCTTTGAATCATAGTATGCTGTTATGAAATAACATAATTGTACCTTCAGTTAGATCAGCAAGGCATATTTCTTTCTCCAGAAATCCTGACTTTCTGCTGGCCTGACCCAGAAAGAATGCCATTTGGAGAAATGTAGCATGTCTCTAATGAACACAGCAGTTGTCTTACTTTGGATTTATTCTTACCTTTCTGGTGATCCATAGCATTTTTGTCTAATCCTAACTTTGCAGTGACCTTGACTCCACAATGTTTTGTTTTGATTTTTTCTTTTCTTTGGGCCAGTATTTCCTACTTCTATTTTTTGTGTAACAGTGACAAGTTACCTTTTTCTCTCTTCAAGTACTGTTTCTGTCTCTCTCTGAACAGATTCTCACTATGAAGTAAAAGATTGTTCTAGAAACATTCCTGGGTTCTGAGGAAAATATTTTGTATTTCAGCGGGGGTGATGACCATTCAAATTTGTCAAAGTTTCTGCAAACCTAAGAGTTATTTTTCTAAATAAAATAAAAATCTCAAAAATCTTACAAATATATATATTAATACCTCTTTTAGAAAGCATATACTCTTTTTAAGTCGTTATAGTTTATTTCTACTATTGTTAGCATCCCTTGCTTTCTAATAACATGGTACAAACATTAGCATAACATTTCTTGAAGTTCTTGGTAAAGATGCTGAATAAAAATCAATTTAAAAAAAAATATTATTTGGTAGTATTTACTCGAGATACTCATGTTCCTTAACTAAGGCATTATTTCCTATTATATTTCTGCCAATATTCTGTGGAAGGTAATTAGGAATTTGTGTATATGTGCAGCCAGTAACAAAAAATTTAATTGCTTAAAAGCTAGACTTTACCCAATTAGGGGGAAAAAACATAATATCATATATATTTCCAGGTAAAATTAGCCAGCTTTGCATGAGTATCAGTGGGAAAAAAAAATGTAAGCTGAGAAGTTGAATGATTAATTATGCAGAAGAAATTCAAGGAAACTCTAAGCTATGCATGAGCAATTTGCAAATGGAAGGTGAAATAAATTAATTCTATAATTAATATCTCCACTGTAACGATAAACATAAATATGTGATTGGACAAAATTCACAAAAGGCATTGATGATAGAGATGGTATAGACATGATTATCTCTAGAAATTGCCATGTGGAGCTGCTGTTGCAGTAGACAGACTTTGCAATTAACAAGATATTGTTTAATAGATATAGAAGGAATTTTCATCTGTTAATAAATTCTTACTATTTACATATCTTTTCCTGTAGGAAATACATTAATAGTGGGTGATGTCTAATCCATCATCTTATAGCTTTCATGGTTTACTGTTAAATTTTACATTTTTTGACTCATTAAATTATACTAGTTTTTGAAAAATTCAGGCGTGTTCTGTTCTTCAGAATGAAACCTAGAAAGTAGTCATGGTAGCCTCCTTGAGTCCTTGAGTGCACTGTATTTTCTACTCAACTGTCCTGAGACCTACATACATTTGAAGAAATTTTCCTTTTTTTTTTTTTTTTCCTTAGAAACAAAAAACTAACCAAGGGTCATAATATGATAGAAGTGTTATACAATAATATTCTGACTTTCAGTGTTTTGTTCTTTCATCTGCATCTCTTAATTACTAATTCTCCATATGGTATTTATGACAAAATGACTGTTAAAAACTGTTTGCTAGATCCTGAAAAAACTATGCTAATAGTCTCCCATAGGCCTTCATTATACTTTATATCTTCATGTTATACTGCACAGAAATGTAATTTAAATAATGCCAGAATTTGGAACTCTCAAATACTTGCTTTCTTGGGGATGAGAATGAGAATATAATGCAATATATGACCTAACAAGAGAGTGTCCTCAAGCTTCTTGGCTGATGCCCAGTTTAAAGATAAGCTATAAAAGGCTGTTGACACTTTTGACTCTTCCTTCTTTAAGGTTTAGGGAGTTTGTGGTAGAAGGTTAATGTTACTGTCCTGAGGCTAAAATCTTTGGGTTTTTAGAAAGCAATAGGCAAGATGCATTTGATGCTATGTTGTGACATTTTTGATCAAAAAGCGAAAGTATTAAATTACTTAAGTGCAAATCATTGTTTAGAGGTTTATGTTACTATTCTAGCCATAAGGGCCATATTGTTGTGAAATGATGAAGGGTCAGAGCTTGGAGTTAAAATCACTACTATAACTTTTAGTCACTTCATGACTCCTGAATAAAAATATCTCATTCAAGAGGAATATGTTTCTAGAAAGGTATTGATTTAATTTTATTCAGAATATTTCCTTTTATGTATCAGTGTATTTTTCAAGGACAAGAAATAGTTGGAAATATCACTGTGGAAAAAAATATGTATGTAAAACCCAGAAAAGTTTTATATCTACTTTTGGAAAATATCAAAGTAACAATTCCTAAGCTTCAAGTAGTAATGAAAAGAAAACAGCTCATATTAGTTTTTATCAAAATATCTTACAAAATGAAAAAAAAAACAACAAAAAAACAAAAACAAACTCATTTTTGCTTATAACTGTAAGAGTACAATTTTATATTAAAAAAATATGCACAAAGCTGTACACAAAAGTAATAGACAATGATCTTAAAGCATAGGTTTAACTGTGTCTTATTATACTATTTGCAAGAATATTCCCTTGTCTTATTTTAAGCTGTGCAAAACAGCAAGGAAGAACCATGATGTGTGTATTAGCTTCCATTCTACCTAGGGACAGTCAAATGTAACAGATTTATTTATTTATTGATAATTTTTTTTTTTATCTCACCTGATTTCATAGGCAGCTTTCTGTGACATTTTTTTTTACCCATTTTCATTTTGGCATCAGATGTTATGCTGTCCCCCAAGCAAATCCCCTTTCCTTTTCTCTTGAGTTTGCCAACAAGGTTACTACTCTAATTAGTAATGTTAATGATTTTTATGTTTGCATATTTATGATGAGAGTACTTATTCATTGGGTGGTTGTTCAAGACAATAAAGTGATTTTATGTAAACTACTCTCTGGACATTAAATGATGAAAATTTCTCATGTTAACTACAGACTAAATTTTAGTTCAAGGTAGTACCTGCATAGTCATGGCTTATGTTTTTTGCCCATTCTGATGATGCCCATTTCTAAAATGAGACCTGCCTGTATGTATCACATAATTTTGAATTGCAAATTAATATGCCGTTATTTGGCTAATATTTGTCTTTTGACAGTTAACATGCTTTTCAGAAAGCTTAATGGTGAAAGTTCTCACATTATAGATGCTGATCTTTTAGCTGGAATCAGTAAAGGACAGACTGGATTGAAAATGAGACATTATTTTGGAGACACTTCATTGTTCTCTTGATACAGTAAGAGCAGATTTCAAAACTTGAGGAGGGACAACGATGTCATCCAGACATGGATGGGAACATTTATTGACTTCAGGTAATTTGCCCCTGAGGTGACAGTTTAACACATATCAGCACTCTGAAGTCCTTCCTGGCAGGTGAGTATGGTCATTCTTCTGCAGTCCGGTGTTTTTTGTCTCTTTTGCATCCCCCGAAATATTAAGAGCATGAACTCTAATCTGGGATGTTATTTCATACCTAAATCCCTACAAGTCTCTTGACTGATCTCTCTCTGTAGTCTTGCAATGGGAATAGAAGAGCTCATGAATTGAATAAATTTTCCAGAACAACAAGAAAATATTAATATGAGCATGTGAAATGGGTGAATACAGAGGTTAAGAAACAATTCATCTCACAGATATTGGTGATGGTTTTGCAAATGGGTGATTTGACTTTTTCTTCCTTCATCAGAGAAAAATATCGCTATTCTTGTAGCAAAAATGTTTGTTCACCTGAAGAAGATTAAGACATGCTACTATGGGGGGGTAGGAGGGTGTGGGGAATGATACTGTATGTAGCTACAGTTACATTGTTTTAGCACAGATGCACAGTTTTGGTGAATTATGTGGCAATTTACTTTTTTTACAGACATAATACTTCTATTTTATGGAAGCCTGTTGTTGCATTTTTCCTCCTTAATTCAGAGTAAATCATACAGATGAAAGATTTGGCTTTGTGGTCAGGAATTTAGGGTAAAATTCAATGTTAACAATGAGCTTATTTTTTACTCTGATGCATTCTTTCCTTTACTACAAGAATATTAAAACTGCCTTCTGTTGCTTGGTACATGTCTTTTAAAATCCATACATTTTTTTTATTTTAGAGTGGGACTTAAACTTTTCTGAAAACTTTTATTTTCGTACTTCTAGCTAAAATATAACAGTAACACTATATATTACTCTTTAGAGTGTCCATTATCCTCCCAAGTTTTCTGCTTCTATGATACTTATTTCTAATATATTTCTATTTATTCTGAGTTATTATTTTCAAATCTTGATTTAGAAATGTTATTAACTAGTCTCTATTGCAAGCATAACTTCTCTAGGGATATTTATTCTGTTAATACAAGTGCAAAGGAAACTGAAGAGAGACATGTATAGAGAAGGTGACAGTTCTGGTAGTCTGATGGGGCTGATAAGACTCTTCCTGATAACTGTCACACTCTAACCTAAGGGGTAGAGGGCACAGCATTAAATATCTCTTGGTGCTTCAGTTTCTTGAAAGCCAGCAGGGACAGTAATGGCATCAAGGTTATCCTTCTGAGGAGAAATTCATGGTTACCTGTGAAAAAATCAGATCACTTGACGGTCCAAGCAGAAATAAAGAAGACAATTTTAGCCCTTTAGATTAGGAGGACTTTGGTATAGTGCCGAAGTGCAACAGCCCAGGAAACAAAAAAATTAAATTTCATTCCTAGTTCTATCATGGAACAATATTACAGTATTTCTTTTTCAACTGTTGTCTGCCTTGTTTCTTTGCAGGCTATCTGATTACATTTGGGGTCTCACACAATTGGTCTTAAGGTCTCTGTCAAAACACAGGCAACTCAAAGGGTTCTAAGGATGAAATGAGTAAACAATGAAGCTGTTGTCCTGTTTGGGGAAGACATTATATTGACAGAATTGGCCACAGGGGAACATTTGGTGGGATGGAGATGGAAGACCTGCTCCAAAAATTCTAATAAGGAATGGCTACAATATCAGACCAAGAAATAGTTTTCAATATGACAGAATATTGGAGTTTAATGGAGTCAAAGATATAAAATTGCTTTTGTCTTCCAGTAGGAGAAAAGCAGTACTCTTCTACAATATCCTTATATTAGCTTGTTTGGTTTTGACATAATTAAAACATAAGAAATCAGTTCTTAATGATACTTTCTGCCTTCCAGATGAATGCTTTAAGTATAGAGATTGAAAGAGGAGGGAAACACAGAGGAGGGAAACACAGGGGAGGGAAGAATGTGCAAGCAACTGCCTGGTGTTTATGTGGGGCTGGGGTTAAACCTTGACACACCGACAATAAGACCATATGTGCAACTACAACTACTGTCATACTATGCTCTAAGTCATGTGCACATCATTTTCATGTATTTCAGTAAAATATTTTAAGTGAAAAATTTAATTGAAGTTCTACAGCATCCCATTTTGATGCATACTTGATATATGTGTAAATTCTTTTGCTTGGATTTTGCAAAATAATTATTGCTTTTCAATCTGGCTGCTCTGGGATTCATGGTGATAATATTGTTTATGTAGAATTTGTCTTTGTATATAAAATTGAAACTTCAGTAATGATGGTGGTAATTGAAAGGATTCAACCTTTTCTTCACAAAATTAAGACAAAAATATATTTGTTGTTCATAACAATAGTCTAACTAAGGATATATTATCTATTTCTATGTTTGACTATCTAGACTTAATCAGGAGGTAAAGCAGGTTAATTTACTACCAATATCTCAGTCCTTATGTCTAGATATTGGACTATATATACACAAAGTATTTTGTATTCAAAAGTGAGTTTGTGTGTGACACCTCCAAGAAAAACTTGCATGAAATAGCTATATCCAGAATCTGGAATTATTTGATTTACATGTTGTTAATGTGGTTTGAGTGTTGATAACTCATGGTTTTCTCTCTGATTTATGGTACCAAATAAGGAATTGTAGAGTGAAATCCCCCTTCTACCTATCGTCCAAAGTAGGCTGACTGTATGCCCATCTTACCAAGAACAGACAGAAATATTTCCTGAATTACCTGGAACCAGAGAACAGGTTGGTCTTGGTACCCTTGTCCACCTTTGTTTCAGAATAGTACTCATTCTGTTTTACTTTTCACCTCAGTCTCTTCTAACTAACTGCACTTTCTGAAGTGTCTGCTTCTAGCAGTGATGATGCCAGTATTTATAGCTACTGCTGCTGCAGAAAGGCTTTTGCTTATACTTGCATCTGTGGAGTCCAGAAAGTGAAAGGCTACACCTGCAGGGACGAGTGTACAGGACAGGTGACCCTAAACTGACCAACAAGGACTTCCATCCCATATAAGCCATATATCAGTAAACAGCTGAGGGATCACAAAGGTCAAGCTCTCTTCGAGGGCCAGCATCCAAGGAGGACTCTGCCCGTTCTACCTACGATCCATATCCATGCATTCCTGAATCCATTTCCAAAATCCAGGTCCTGAATCTGGTTCCCATCTGCTACTGAGTCCAGTCTGGGACTTCCCCAGTGACTGCTCCCCACCATCAGTGGTGGCAGTGATATAATTGCCATGAGGAGGTTTGCGTTCAATATTGGTTTTCCATATATTTGTATATGTTTCATATTGTTATTATTGTGATTAAAACTGTGTTAGTTTTCCTTTCTAATTACTAAGTCTCTCTCTCTCTTATTCCCTTTCTCTTCCCCTTTGGGGAGGTAGAGGGGTTAACAGAAAGCATCTGTAGGAGGTCTAGTAGACAGCCCTGGCCCTAAACTGTTGCAAACCTTCAACAGATAACTTATCATTGTTGTTGATTTTGGTAGGATGTAATGCATTAAATGCCATATTGCTTTTCTTTTAGACAACTTCCCTCTCTCTAACAATTAAGTTTTCCTTGTGCAAATAGAGGTATCGAAGAAGAGACTCTGAAAATGCTTACGTTCGCAAACCAAGAAATGATAACTGAATTGGTATTAATAAGAAAAGAAAATATCTTCAATCTTTAAAAATCTTTAACCTCTGCTGTTCCATCCCTTTGTATTTTTAGTCAGAACATTAATTTTCATCCAGTCCCTAGGCTAAGCTCTACTAAGGAAGTGTTTCAATATAAAGATTGAGTACACGCACAGGGTTGATTCCTGGATAATGTATTGGTGATAATGTAGAAGGAATAGAAAAGACTACTAATGGGACTTCCAGACATAGAAACAGAAATATCTGGGTGGAAAAAGACCTCTAGAGGTCATCTAGTCCAACCCTCTTGCTGAAAGCAGGGACATCCTCAGCTAGAGCAGGTTGCTCAGAGCTCTGTCAAGCCCCACCTTAAATGTCTCCAGGGATGGGGCCTCAGCCACTTCCCTGGGCAACCTGTTCCAGTTCTCCACCACTCTCCTGGTAAAGAACTTCCTCTTTATTTCTAATCTAAATCCACTCCTTTCTAATTTACCCCTCATGCTTTCACCACAGACCTTTGTAAACAGGTCCTTTCCAGTCTTCTTATAAGCTCATTCAGGTACTGGAAGGTGGCTCTTAGGTCTCCCCTGAGACTTTTCTTCTCCAGGCTGAACAATCCCAGCTTTCTGTCTCCTTGTAGGAGACGTGTTCCAGCCTCCTCCTCATCTTTGTGGCCCTCCTCTGGACCTGCTCCATCAGGTCCATTGTCCTTCCTGTGATGAAGGCTCCAGAGATGGATGCAGTATTCCACGTGAGGTCTGACCAGGGCAGAGTAGAGCAATAGAATCACCTCTCTTGATCTGCTGGCCACACTTCTTTTGATGCAGCCCAGGATGCGAATTGCTTTCTGGGCTGCAAGCACACCCTGGATGCTCATGCCCAGCTTCTCGTCTACCAGCACCCCCAAGTCCTTTTCTGCAGGGCTGCTCTCTTTTGCCTATTCCCCAAGCTTGTATTGATAGTGGGGATTGTTCTGGCCCAGGTGCAGGACTCTGCACTTGCTCTTGTTGAACCTCATGAGGTTCACCTTGGCCCACCTCTCCAGCTTGTCCATGTCCCTCTGGATGACATCCCATCCCTCTGGTGTATTGACAGCACCACTCAGCTTGGTGTCATCTGTGAACGTGCTGATGGTGCACTCGGTCCCGTTGACTATATCATTGATAAAAATGTTAAACAAGACAGGCCCCAGTACAGACCACTAAAGGACAACACGTCATTGCCCTCCATCTGGACTTTGAGCCATTGATCAC
>VWZY01000756.1:2370-20434 GCA_013399075.1 Chloroceryle aenea | reverse complement strand
AGACAAAGGCCAAGACTGTAGGTGAGTAGCCTGGTTCTGGCTTTCCCTCTGGGCAGCAGACAGCTGGGCTAATTCACTTATGTCCTGTGTCAGCTAAATCTAACAAAGTGGGAAGGGAGCTATCACAAAAGACTGTTAAGAACAGGTCTGTTTCCTATAGTCTGTCTTTCAGTATCCAGGGACCTACATTTCACACTGTCCCCTAAGAGGCTCTCTTCTTCCTTTCTACTCTCTGTATCGTGTATTATTTGCCAGTTCTGTTAAATACAAAGTATGAAAAATAGGTCTGTTCCATGAGCTCTGCTCTAACAGATCTGCAGAGATATGGTCACCCAAGAGACAATGAAACTTTGACTGACCTACTTGTAGCCAGAGTTGTCTTTAAACAAGGAAGTAAGCAATGCCTTTGATCCAAAGATCCAAAGGTTTCAAGAAGGTAAATAGGAGAAAACCAATGAAAAAAATCAGCCAGTTATCCGTGAAAGACATAATACACTCCATAGTATATTTTTCAGGGTAGAGGGGAAGGAGGAAATAGGGAGCTCTTAATTCACATTTCTCATTCCACCAGTCTCAAGGGTCCTTTGAACCTTACAGCTGGTCTGAGTTATAAATAGGTGTATCTCTTGTTTTTTATTTCTCATGTCTTTGTCATTTTCTTATTGGCACATCTGGTCCAAGAACTAAGCAGGAAACTATTGCAGATGCTTTAGAGAACTTTCTTACTTAAGTGACAATTTTCCAGTAACCAGACTCATGCTGTTGAGTCCACATGATGCTAAGTGAAGGAGAGATCCTGTATTTCCTCCCTCCCACATTTCCAACATTGATTTTCTAATCTTTCCAGTTGTTTGCCTCAGTTCAGAATAGAAACATCTCCAGTATTAATACCATCCTCTCTCTAGATTTAATAAGAGCTTGTTTTACATTTTGGAAGCAGAGAAGTTCAACTAACCAGAAGAAAATTAGCTTGACTTTCACATTCAGAAGAAAAAAAAAAGCTTACAGCAATAAAGAATAACCCAACAAAATGGGGGTAGACTTTTCCAAAGACTTAAAAGCAGGCTGTTTTCACTACCAGGACCTGATTTTCAGAGGCCAGCCTCCTCTTTGCCTGTCTCCATATTTTCTCCCAATTCTTCTTTTGCCCTCTCCCTGCCCTTCCCATCCCATTGCTTCAGTCTTACCCTCTGTACATCCAAAATATGGGAACCATTCCCTTCCTCTCCACTGGGAGCAAATGTTAACAAATACCTTGGTACAAACATGCTGTTCTTTAACAGGGGCTGCAGCTCTTTGAGATTTTTCTGGAAGATCTCAGGAGAAACCTAGTCTTTGCAAGATAAATTTGCAGATTTACACATCTGTCCTACACATAAGGTTCTATTGAGATTACTTTAAAAAATAAAAAAGAACATTAAAGATGGAAAAGGTTTTTGACTGGCCCCAGTGTTACAGTGGAAAAAGATGATGTGGCCACTCAGATTCATGCTAATGTTCAGATTTAAAGATGTGTGTGGTTAGTTCTTGCTGAACTCAGTAGATTGCATCAACAGATGAGGTATTAAATTTTCTGTTTTCCACTGAGGTTAGGCTAACTTGTGTTTGTTTTGGGTCTTCTTGTTACAGGATCTGAAATAAGAAAACTTAATCTGCTTTCACAAAGCTTTTGCTTTTTTTTTTTTTTTCCCTATTTTTATTCTGAAGCTGCATTTAACTAAAGAAAATCGATGTTGCCAGATTGTGTCTGGCTCGGGGTCCAGTCAACCAGTTTCCCCCCTGTAACAGTGGCCAGCACCAGGTGCTTCAAGGGAAGGTGCAAGATGCTTTGCTAATGCTCAGGTATGGAATAAGCAGCCCTGGAGAAAATTTCATCCCAAGCCCTGTTAGCTAGAGCTTGGCTTCTGTCCTGATGCCCAAAGATTTATATTCCTTCTAAAATGTCTTGCTTATTTTTAAGTATTAACTGTTCCAACTCTGGCTAACGTTGCTCTTCATACTATGCCTAATCCTATTTTGAATAGGACTGCAGTTTTGGCTCAAGCTACATCATTTGACAGTGAGGTCTATAACTTAATTGTGTATTGTGTGAAAAAGCATTTCCTTCTATTAGTTTTCACTTTTTTTTTGTCTTAATAAAAATTATTTTGCTATTTTATCCCCCCCTCCCTTTTCCTGTTTTCCTCACCGATTTCCAGCCCAGAGATGGAGGAGAAGGGAGAGACATAATTTGTGTCAATGATTCAAAGACAGGTGATGCGTTGGAAGGCATCGCCTAGCCAAACCCAAGCACTTCACACTGTGACATGCCAGCCCCGCAAAAGCAGAGCATTTAGAGATACAGATGTGTGCAGAACAAAAAATTGAGGGCTTTCTTTTTAAACTTGATTGTAATAAGTTTTAATTTTAGTTCACCTTTTGTATTGATTGATTGATTGACTGATATCATATATTCACTGCTTTGTTACAGGCTAGTGTCCTTCAGGGACAGAATTGGCAAATGCAAGGGTAAAATTTGCTATTAGTTGCCAGCATTCCTCCTTATTCACTAGAGATACCTTCCCGGAAAGAAGACAGATGGTGACATACTTCCTTGGAGATTTTCCAGTGAGAACTTCCTTAAATTAAAAGCTGAGCTTTCTGAGAAATGAAGTAGTAGTCTGCATAAGTAACTTAGGACTTGTTCTTGCAAGGTTCTTTATGTCTTTTAGTATACGTTAAGTGAAAATTACTTTCCAGTATTGGCTGTCACCACTGAGGTTCTCTGCTGGTGGAGTAAGATCCATGACTCAGAGAAGTGAGTTTGCATTTACTCCAAGAATGACTCTTTGATGGTTGACTTTGCAGCAATACAAGATTGTTCCTCATGATCTTGTAGCAATAACTCCCTCTTTTGACTTAAAAAAAAAAGTATTCAATTACACTTAAAATCTGCTCTGGTCACTGTTTTGATAATTAGATGTGTACCACAGGATCTTCTCTATCTTTACTATCTTCTAGAAAAAAACAGATTTCAATCCTGCAGCCACATTAATCAGTAGCCAAACAAGCTGTTTAATTAATCAAAATCTGGGTCTTACGACAGATTCAATTTAAGGAATCAATTTCAGTGCCATTGTGGGCATCCCAGGACACTCCATCACTGTCACCTGCTGAACTGGAGGAAGTGAAATGACTTCATTTTCAGTAACTAATTACTTCAAGGCAGAGTAGAGGTGGCATGGCAGTTTCATTCATGAATAGCCACTGGGTAGGGGAAGGCAGATGAACAGAAAGTGGAGATGATTGGTGATGTGAGATAATGAGTGGTGATTAATTCAACAAGAAACTGATATCCCTGAAAGAGAACTGGTTAGACCCCAACAGTCCATGGCATGTGACAAACTGATGCAACGTGTTCTCCAAAAAGGGCCTAACTTATTGGCTGAGGTATTCTAACTCACAAACGTCATCTTGGGAGGTCTGAGAGATCACTCAAACCAAAGTACAGGCAATGTACAGTGCTGACCTCAAGACTGCCACAGTACCTCAAGGAACAAGATACTCAGCAAATGAGTACAAAACCAACTCACTGAAAGACTACAAGTAAACAGCAAACACGGTAACTGCGAGCTTGCCACACTGCACTTTTTCTTTGCAGTTGCTTTACATACTTGGGTACTGCCTTGTGTCAAAGAACCATTAACTCAGAGACCTTTGTCTCCACTGGACTTGCAATGAAGTCTTGCTCGAGATATCTGGAGTCATGGTGCCATCACAGCAGGCTGTGAAAGCATGAGCAGCTGTACGACCTTACTGTGAGACTGGGTGAAAAAGTGGCAGATATTTATCCAGTAGTGGGTGTTACTAAGCAGTAAAAATGAAAAACAACACAAACACAAGTGAAAGGAAAGACAGTGAAGAAGACAGGTCTTGCACGGGTCTTTACTCATGGTTAAGGGCAGACATAAACTGTGGTAAAGGAAGATCATCTTCTCTACAACCCTCCTTTCTCAAAGTGTAGGAGAAATAAACAGAGATCTCCTCAGAAAGCCTATAGAACCGTCTGCATTTGAGATCCTGTACAGCAGTAATGATTTCTTGCAAACTTACTTTCACTTTAGTAATGGTATGTAAGAGTACATTTGTCCTCAGTAATGGCCCCTTGCTTGATATACATCAATCTACCTTTACTTATTCAAGAAGTGTTACTTCAGTTGCCCCTGGTGTTGCAAATATTTCTATTCAAGAACAGAGCCTACAGTCTGATGGGTTCTGCATATTCTGAGCTGCAGCAGAGGGGTTGTATTTTGCCCCCTGTGCCTTGGGAGGTATCTCCCTACCCTTTGAGCTGTGTGCTGCTCTCACCTTGAGAGCTCAAAGGCCAGAGGACAGGTTTACATGAGAATTCAAGTCCCCACACATTCCAATGAGTCACAGTGCTTATATAGGGATTAAGAATCTAAATATATTTGTAGTAGTCCTCTCAAGAGACAAGAATATAGCTAAGAATCTCCTAATTTCCACTGACATTCAAAGATTTCACTGACAGATAATGTCTCTCTGTACCAGGAGACATAGATCCTGGTAAGTGCATCTTATTCTGCTTACTGCAGATCTCAAGTAAAGATAGGCACGGCATGAGGATCTATCCGCTGCAGTGCTATTGTTCTAGGCTGAGTGCTTTAGAAAAGTTAGGAACACAAAGGTCTTCTGCTTCAGTTTTCCTAACCTCTCCCATATTTCACCAGCTACTTGAACACTAAAAAAACCCCAGCCATTGTAATATATAGAGAAGAAAGTCCTTTACAGATGGGCTGTCTCTTTCCTGATGGCTGTTGCTTTGCTACTACCATTCGGAACAGATCACCTTGCACACAAGGCAATACTCTGAGTCTTGGAAATACTGTCTCTTTTAAGTCATGGAGCAAGGGTAGAATGCAGATGGAACTGCATTTAGCAAACTGGAAAAACCCTGCAAGCTCTTTACTCTCCTGAATTGTCTTCTGGCATTTTCTACTGTACATAATGCTGGGCTGCTTCCCTTTCCTCTCTTCTGGGGTGTTCAAGGGGAGAAGAAAATGATGTAGAGCTAATTAGTGATCAAAGGTGCAGCCTGCTTTCTGCACAAGCATAGACAGACCTCACCTATCCTCTGTAGGGATAGGTAATATCACTAATGGCATATTAGTGATACATGACTGATTTTGTAAGTGGGACAGGGAAGGGCACTTCCTCCGTTTTCTAACCATGTTAAAGAACTATGCAGGGACTTATTTTTAGCTGCAGAGACAGATCATGGTGGCTTTCATGAACTGGTCAGGGACTGCAAAGAACATTCCGTGTAACACATCTGACCTAGGAGAAAGCTATCACAGAATCACAGAATCCTAGGGGTTGGAAGGGACCTCGAAAGATCATCTAGTCCAACCCCCCCTGCTAGAGCAGGGCCACCTAGAGTACATCACATAGGAACATGTCCAGGCGGGTTTTGAATGTCTCCAGTGAAGGAGACTCCACGACCCCCCTGGGCAGCCTGTTCCAGGGCTCTGTTACCCTTACAGTAAAAAAATTTTTTCGAATGTTCAACTTGAACCTCCTATGCTCCAATTTACACCCATTCCCCCTTGTCCTATCACTGGTCACTACTGGGAAAAGCCTAACTCCATCTCCCTGACACTCACCCCTTACATATTTGAAAACATTGATGAGGTCACCCCTCAGTCTCCTTTTCTCCAAACTAAAGAGACCCAGCACCCTCAGCCTTTCCTCATAAGGGAGATGTTCCACTCCCTTAATCATCTTAGTAGCTCTGCGCTGGACTCTTTCAAGCACTTCCCTGTCCTTCTTGAACTGAGGGGCCCAGAACTGGACACAATACTCCAGGTGCGGCCTCACCAATGCAGAATAGAGGGGGAGGAGAACCTCTCTTGACCTACTAACTACACCCTTCCTAATGCACCCCATTGTATCACTCAAACCAGGACACTATGTATACCCATGTGTCCCCAAAGCTTGGCACCCAGCCACAGCTGGAGACCTGCCTACTTGTATGATGCTGTCTCTCTGTGTTAATCAGCTGTTAAACTGCACCAAAGGACAGCTCCAAACTCTTCAAATACTTTCCACCTCTCCTGCCTTTCCATTCACACAAATGCCTCTGGGATGGGGTATGGGCATGGAGTGGATGGGATATGTCCATAAGAGACGTCACCACGCAACAGTCAGTTGCTGAGTGACACCAGCATGAATTAGCACACATTAAAGGATATTAAAGGTTACCTGACTGTAGCCAGATACCAATGAAGAAAATTCTATATGCCTGCTGTAGCTTCCTGATGAGTCATGCTGACAGGCATGCTAGCTTAGCAGGAGATGGGAAACTTCACCCCACCTCCTGTTCCTCTGGAATGCCTTTCTGAACATTGCTTTAATCTTGTCTGAGTAACCCTCAGCTACTGAATCCCAAAGGATAATGAAGGGCTGGAGTTGTGTATGGCAAAATACAGGGCAAGCAGTTCCTGAACCCCTTGTATTCACAGCCAAACTTCACTCATTTCAGCTCTGAATACTCAAAAGTTTTATCTGTCACACATACATAGCAAACAGGATGGCTTTCCATCTACTGCTGCTCTGAAAGATCCAAGACATCCCAAAACTTCCATGGGAAAAATATATAAAGGAAGACAGCTCTTGGAATTAATATTATTGCCATCAGAAAGACCTACTTTCGGAAAAGCTTTGTAAATCACTTGTGATTTCCTGAGTGCGTGTACAGTGTCATGGGCACACCAGAGACACAAGTGGGTTCAGAGCAATCTTGCCTATACTGTACTTCGTATATAATGATGAACCACAGGAATGATCTGGAGAGAAAAACTAGTGTCAGCTAATTTGGGCAGGAAGAAGTTTCATGATGCAGCAGAGCTGTAGGTGGAACCAAGCCACATGGACTGAAGATGAATCAATGTCTCACTCCAAACTGGGAAGAGTTAGCAATTGTCTTAGCTAACATCCCTGGCAGTTATTAAGGCAGGCGCATGCAAAGTGTCCCATCCATACTGCCAGGTCTTCATGCTGTTGAATACTGAGCATAGAAAAAAAGGGGTTGTCTGGCCTTTTGAATTAACAGATTAAATGCTGCTGTGTAATTAAAAGAAGTGGTGCTTTGATATGGATTGATGCCTCCTTGTGCTTAAATGCTTACAAAGGCAAAAAAGGATGATTCACCCTCATTCCTACACTGCCTGGACTATTAGCAAATTAAGTCTGAAGCTGTAAGGAGCCACATTTTGCTAGTGACACAACACACAATGCCAAAAAAAGAAGGAATGTTAAGATGATGATAAAACTATAAATCAAGCTTTATTAATATGCAGCAAGATTGCTGCAATTTTTCATTCTTCTGGATTAGAGAAGATCTATTTTCATGTAAGTACAAAACCCAAGCCAGAAATTTGGAGTTTATTTGTACTATCCATTCTTCTAGGGCTACTATGCTTCACCCTTTACACAGACCAGTGTATTGGCTCTTGATTAAGACAATGGAAAAAACATAAACCTAGGTGTCTTGCTGGAGTTGATTTTTCATATCATCCCCTCCCTTATCCGATCCAGCAGCCACCAGACATGTAAAAATAGTAATATTGTGTTTTTGTATGACAACATTCTTCCTCTCTTCCATTCTTTCTGAAGCTATTAGTGCCTAGAAAGAGCTACATGTACATCACAGATGGACCAATTTCATTTGACCACAGTAGGAGAGAAGATTAATTGCAGTCTTAACAAGAAAGTTAATCACAGCCTTAGCTACAGAGACAACATCAGCTCTTTCTTGTTTTGAAATAGCAAAGCCTGATTTTTACAGCAACAGTGTCTGCAGCTCACAGATTTTGAAACCACAGTGGTGGGGAAAAGAATCGGTTGCATGAGTGTAATTTTTAAATGGGTTTTTGACGCTGCTGGCATTTCTAAAATGCTACTTCTTTAAGTGCTTGGGACACTTGTTCCGTACCAAAGTCAAGTAAAGTACATTGAAGGACTTTGCTGCCACAATGCAAAACACTGAAAAGGAACCTGACGTGTCTGTGGGGTTAGAAAGGAAAAAACACAGAAAAAGGGGCTTTTTGGGAGAAGAGACCTACAGTTTTGGTTTGGCTTTTTTTTTTGTTTCATTGCTTGTTTGTTTTTTGTTTGTTTGATTGCTTGATTGTTTTGTGTGTTTGTTTCTTTTGGGGCTGTGGTTGGTTTTTTCATAAGGCAAAATGTACAAGTATTACAATAAATTATTACACTGTGACTTGATGAGGTGTCTCTGATGGGACAGGGTACAAAGAAAATAACCATTTCTACTCTGTGAGTTCTGAACTGTACTAACGTAAACTGTACTAAACTTTTCACTGTAGAATAAAATTCACTTAAAGTAAAAATGCTGTGTGAGAATATGACATCATCACATACAGACTTCTTCCTGAAATGATGCAGAGTTACTAAAAACAAATCCACCATCTCAGAGCATCTTTCCGAGCTCTCTTTTTCTTATTTATAGGAAGTGCAAAACCCCAGAAACATCAAGAACAACTACAGCTTTCGCTAATCTGCACAGTATTTCCAAAGGGCAAGCCAGGGCCAGCGTCCAGGTTTATGGGAGACTGTTTTACATCAGATAGTGTTGGACACCTCCACACCTTGGTGGATGGGGATGCTGTTCTTACCTGTTGACTGCCAACTTCACACTTCCTGCCTGTGCAAAATCTGTTCTTAGCTGATAAGCATACAAAAAATCCCAGGCTAGAATATATTTTGAAATTTGTTAAGTCTCAGATATCAATGTTTTTCCACTCCCAGCCTGGCTGTTTGACCCCAAAGCCCTTTCTTCTATCAGGGCCTGTCACCCCTGGCACAAGCCTGCTGCTACCACTTGCTTACACTGTGTTTCCAATGGTTGGCACTTTGGGCAGAATCTGTAATTCCTCAGTGCACAACAACCTGACACTCCCTTCTCTGATGCTTTCAGGCTAATGGGCATACACCACAGCCAGTACCTGACCACAAAGAGCTGCTGTTCCATGACCAGTTCAGGGTCTTCAGAGCTGCTTCACTAAGGTGCTTGTACATTTGTAGGTTTACATGCATTTGACCAAAGGAATTGAGTTCTCTGGGCAGCAGTGGAAGGGTTACTGTGTCACAGCTCCACAGAGGTTGTGAGAAACAGCAAAAGCCCTTTCCCACTGATGGATCTACACAGATAGCTCTCAGATTCACCTCTCAGATTCACTGTTGAGGCTCAAGGATACTGGGGATTGACCTGGCAGGAGAATGCAGGATACACAGGCAGCCTGTGACAGACCCAGTAAGTTCGGTAAGCCCTGAGCAAAGCTCTAGGGTCTCCCTAAGAGCAGTTGTAGAGATACTAGCAAATAGTGCATTCTTCTTACACGCTGTACTGTGTTTGTCCTTTTGAATGCAATTTATGCAACAGTCATGATGCACACACATTCACTCTTGGTTTCAAAAGGCTAAACAGCAGAAACTCATCCAATGCCAGATATATTGTATGCTCATTAAAATACTGTCCAGACTGTTTTATGATGACTATCCCAGGATTTTAAGTGATGGCTGATTTTGTGATGAGGCTTTCGGATCAAAACTTGTTGATGAATAGAGGATGAAAGTAGAGATGAAGAGGGTGAAAGGGATTTAGACATATAGGAGACACTTTTCTCCTAGAGTAGTCATAATTAGTTTGACAAGTAGTCACTGTTTCTAAGACAACAATCATTCTTTCTGTCTGTTGGGGTGTTATAGTAGATGACCAAGAAATTAAGGAAATGAATGAGAGAAGCATAGCAGCAGAAGCTATTTAACATTACTCACAGAATCTCATAGCAAATCAAAGGTAAAAATAGAAATATGACCTAATACATCCCCTCAACGAAACTGGAAGGATCACTGATCATGCCAGCTCTTATCCATGTTGGTTTTTTTTTTGCTGTTGTTAATTTTTAATTGGTTCTCCATTTGCAGTTTAAGTCTACATCAAGTGAATCAGCTAAGTCTGTATCCTTCAGCTAAATGTAAACCTGTTCATTCATAAAATAGAAGGAAGAAACAGTAAGGATGGGAACAACAATTAAAAAATCATGCTTTAGGACAACATGGTCTTCACAGTCTCAGAGTGTTATTCCTCCAGAATATAAGCAACATCCTGCAGACCCCTCTTGAGACATCATACATGCTGACTCACACCAGGAGGCAGATCATCTTTACTTCCCCATAATGGTGAATTGGGCAGCTGTGCCAAAAGTGAAGTAAGAGCTTCCCCCTTCTCAGAAATACTGCACCTAGCCGGTATATGCTTTCTCTTTGAAATGTCCCCTTCTGCTCTCTCCGTCCGCCTTTTTCTGAGAGAACAAGGTTATCATGGTAAGCATAATATCTATATTTTCCTAGCAGGAACTCACTAAATCAAATCAATTTGCTGCTGCTATCTCTGTCTTTCCATTAATTCCCCATCGTTTCCCCTTTATGACACTTATAATACACAGAGGCAGAGATATTTTAGACACCTTGATCACAGCAGCCACAACTTAGTGTCCCACATGTACAAAAATTCGGTGCCACTGGAAAAAAACGGCTTTGTGAAGAGACCGAATGACACTGATGAGTCATTAGGAAGCTGGCAGGAGTCCAGTGAGCCACTAAATTGCTGCCCAGGGCAGATCTTCAGAATCACTGCCAGATATCAAGCCTGTAATGCAGACTGGCCCTGCAGTCTTGCACCAGGTGTAGATTGTACCCAATTCATACAAGTTTCAAAACTGATACACAGAGAAGTAGAAAACAGAGGCAGATATGAGTTAATGTTCACACTGAGGTCTGCAATATACAAATTGCAGGACACTGTGTACTGCTGTTAGTCACCAACATACTCTTTCTCTCCCCAAAATTAGCAGCGCTGTTTTACGTTTATGATAAGCGCATTGACTGTGTAAATGAAACATTATGGTGAATATGTGTGCTTTATATTGGTGTCCCTGCAGCCACATGATTGTATA
The DNA here is from genome assembly GCA_013399075.1 of Chloroceryle aenea. Lineage (NCBI taxonomy): Eukaryota > Metazoa > Chordata > Aves > Coraciiformes > Cerylidae > Chloroceryle > Chloroceryle aenea. Next base: position 9,398 of record VWZY01000756.1, on the reverse strand, counting down.
TTGAAAAAATCACCTGAGTGACTGTGTGAGCACATCCATTAGGTACTCACACATTATTCTTAAGCACAGGCAAATGTACTCTGCAAACAATTTCCTGATCTACCTCTCAGAAGAACAGCAAATTGTTTTTCATTGAAACTTTCCAAACAATGTTCTGCCTAAAGGATGAGGAAGGAAAATTTTCCATTTGAATAGACTGTCAAAGATGTAAAGGGCTGACATATGGGGTTATAATGGAAAATTCCATGCAGCTTCAGCTACAACGCATTGGTTACTACAATTTAAATATTAAATGCTTAAAAGAAAGCAATGTATTTGTTATGCGAGGTCACTAAGCAGTTGTTTTCTGTTTCTACTCAGCACTGGATGGCCCCCTTCATGCTTAACACAGTGTAAAAGAGTGGCAATGATGTCATTTACTGCTCCAGAGGAAATAAAAAGCTCTGACCTTAGATTTTGGCAGGAAAAACAGTTTTGCACTTAATGTCTAAACAAGTGTTTAAATAAAGTTTGTTTTGCTTGAATGCTAGTCAAGGTCTGACAGGAGCTTGGTAAACTCTACCCAGGTACAGACAGCTGTCTCCAGACAGCTGAAAAGTCAAAGCAGAGCAGAGGGACTGAAAGCACCAGGGTGCTGCCAGGCCCATAACCAGGTTAGCAACCTAACCTCTCTGTGACACCCTCACCTCCTGCCCAGCACTAGTACTTTTCTCAGGGCATTTAAAGAGGTGAACAGCACTGCGGGGGTGGATCCTCAATTTTTGCATGATGTTCATTTAGAGGTTTCTTAAAGGACCCCATAGTGCTGTGCATTTGGGTCCTCCTGATCAGCCCCCTCCTCTGACCCTCAACTCCACCAATCCTGTGCCAAAGCACTCACCTCTTTGGAAGAAATGGGTCCAGAAATCCTAGCTTGTAACAGGTAAAGCTGGGACAGAGCTGAAGTCAGAGCTCTAGTACCAGGCTTACCAAAGAAAAACAGGATGGGATTGGCTGTGTGACGGGCCACCAGATGTCTGAGATCTGAAACTCAAGCATTGCCTTACAGGCGTATATCTGTGGTTGTGTTACTTCACACCTGAGACAGTAACAGCACTAAGCTTACATAAAAAAAAGCTTAGGCAAAAGCTGTCCCTGGAGGCAATCTGGGAACCACAACATGCAGAAGTAATTTGAATGCCTGTAGCACACTTAAAGGTAAATACAAAGCAGCAGGAAACCCTGATTTCTTGTTTCAGTTTGTTTACTTTTTCATGCTAAGCGATATAGCTAACAAAAACCCATAGCATAATTAATCTTAAATTTGGAGAATGACAGAGATGAAAGATGAGTGCATCTCACAGTGATCACAATTCAGCTTTCTTTTATGTCCCAACACTGTTAGGTTATGTGATGAAAGCTCATCTGTCCACCTGCAAGGGAGTGCACAGAATCAACTGCAGACAGGGGAGATCCAAATCATACCCTGCCTGGCGCTGCCCAGGACCATCACAGGAGCCATCAGCCACACATGGAAGGATGAAACCCACCACCGTGCTGCAACTGCAAAGGCTTTCTGGAGGAGCTTTCAAATAGAGGTTTGTTGCTACCTATGGGTGTCTTGAAATACTTTCGGGATGCAAAGGAATTGCCTTTTGGTACAAGACCCATAATGCAATGAGGGAGGACCGAAAAGCAGGGAAAGAGAGTGATCTCAGTTGTTTGAGAGGTCACAGGCATGGGAAAAAAGGGGATAAAGGGACAAAAGGCTGTGTGAACAGGCTGCGGACCAGTCTGCTTATATGCCTGTGCCTTGCAACTGAACAGTATAGTCTGCCCAGTCTTCCCATGAAACTTAATTTCTAACAGTCTTCCCATGAAACTTAATTTCTAACAACTGCTAGAAATGCCTACCCATCCTTGCTGCTGCCTGGACCTGGGGCATGGAGCTGCAGCAGCCTCACCTTAGGGGAGATACCAGATTTGTCCGCTTCCTAGCAAAAACAGTATGTCTTCAGGATTATGAAATGTGGTCAGCGTAGGGCAGAACGGTACTAATTAATTACAAAAAAATATGCTGTGTTGTATTACAGACAACAGAAAAACATTCGTTCTACTTCCAGTCCCACAAGGCCATGGGTATTGTAACTACTCCACATGTTAGGTACAGATAAATGTACATTTCCTTGAGCTGAGGGTGACTAAGGAAAAAGATGAATATGCTCATCCTTTTTTCTTCCTATGAAAAGTTTCCATTCAAAACCTGACAAAGTGCCTTCTTAAGAAAGTGAGTCTTTTAAACAATTTGGGGACCTTCTCACATAAAGAGATATTTTTACAATGAGGTGGTTTGGAGGAAAACACAACACCATCATTTTAGAAATAATTTAATTAATGTTTATTTTTTCTGCTATATTGTAAGGCTATCTGTGCAGATGTTTTTAGTGATTTCAGGTCTCTCAGGGTATACTAGATGATACCTCTCTTTATTATTTTTTTTTTTTCCCTGCAAAATGCTTTCTGGAAGACATCAGGGACAAAAAGCATGTTTTTCAGATTGGGGTGTTATAATGTGGGGATGCTGACCGCAACTTGAAGGCAATAAACTTTAAATGAAATAAAAAGTAACAGAGTTTTCCTCTGGAGATGTTCAGCTGACATACACAGGCAGCCTGTAATGATTATATGCACCTCAGGTTAGGCTGCAATGAAGAAAAGAACTTTTTGAGTGTGGAATGATAACAGTAATTTTTAAGGGACCAAAATTCAAGGAAACAGCATCAAACAGGTCACTCAGCACAGCATCATGTTACAGAATATCCAGGGTAATGCCCCAGGTGTCTATAACTCAAGTCACTCCTGGAAATTTCCTCACAGTCTGGCCTCTAATCTGTCTTCACTTTCTGGTGTTTCTTGAGAGCCCTGAGATGTGTCTGTTGGCAGAAGTAGAAAGAGCTTAGGTGATAGGTTTGCCCAGCACACAGATGGACCCTGGCCCACAGCCTCCACAGCTAGAACATGCAGAGGCTACTCACTATGGCTGTGTGATAGCCTCAGGAGAAACAGGACAGAGAGGAATTGATGGGGGTGACAAAAAGAAAAACCTGCTGCAGCACTGGAGCTGCAGCATCCTTTGCCTTTCCAGTCCCCTCTTCCACATTCCCCTAAGAACTGCTCCAGAGCACAGCTGCTCTGAGTCATAGAGACTGTCTACTACTTTCCAGCCAAAGTTCATACTCCCTTCCTCTCACTGGTGCTTGTGCCTTTTCCTGTCTTAGGAGATGGCCCAAAGTCCAACCATTATGATATGATAATCACATATGATGAACACACCCTTCCAGTTGTCTCTTTTTCTTCTTTCCAGTTTGTTGGTGCCCCCTGAATTGGCTTTGCCCTCGCATCCCACCCCCTAAATGAGAGCTGAGGCTGTCTGGTACTTTGTGAGTATATTCTTCCCTGGTAGACAAACCCAGAAACCTGGGAGATCTCCACTAGACACTTTCTGAACAAGGGAAGGATTACTGTTGTTCTCGTTTCCTCCCATTTTTAATAACTCTTAGTCACACTGCCTTTGTTAGATATGGGTCAGGTGTAGACAGAATCCCTACTTCAGTAGACTTTGTGGTATTTTGGACTCTTTTCCCTCCCTGGATGCCTGTAAACAATCAGACTGTTGGAAAGGATCGCGTCTCCCTGTGGTTTTTGTCTTACAGTATTTTCTGCTCTGACATTGTCACCGTGAACACATGCTACCATTACACTTGGCAGTGTGGACTATCCGTTCTGTGTCTTCTTGTGGAGATGGACATCTACATTGTTTCATGAGGGTGCTCAGCAAAGGATGAAATGTCGAATCTCCTTTTTCTACGCCAGTCTAATATCAATGAAATTTGCCTTTGACTGAACATGAGGTATCCAGCTTCTTACAAAAAGCACTAGTAAATTGTGTCTCTGGTTCGTCACCTTTCCTGGCTCTGTAAACTCTGTTCTTTATGGCTTGCCCTGTTATTAAAATTATCTGTCTCGTGAAAACAGTGTACTATAGACATTGTTCCATAGGGGCTGTCAGATTGTGTAACTAATGACAAAACAGCAGATATACTCTATAGTCTGGTTTTTTTTTCCATTGCATTGTGGCCATTGCTTAGACATGCATGAAAATCTTGGACAGTTTCCTCCTCATCTGAAGACATGTGCTTGTCTTTCAGGGATAATTGTTACTCTGTGCTTTGGACGACTCTGGAATAGTACTCAGTTCACTGTTTGCATCATGTCTTCCATTCAGAGGAAAGATTTGAGGCTTTCTGTAGCATCTTAAAACAGAGAAGGATTTTTTTTTTGTAACCTATTGATGGAAATAAAACCTTTTTTTGACAATATATTTGTAGCACACCCTGCTAAATAGAATGGCTGCTTGAAATGATTTTGCTCATGGCAGGAGATTTCCATGTCACACCACTGAAGATTTTACTTTTTTACAGTAACATAGGTAAACAGATAACAGAACCCTATTCATAAGTCATACACAGTAGTACACTTTAATTTTCAAATGAGTTAAGCTGTGTAATAGAAGACAATATCTTCTGGTAGACGGACAAGTTGAGCTGGAAAAATACAGGTCAATTTTTAAGCCCACTGATATCTCTTCAGTGTTCTACAGTTTCAACAAATTAATCTAAATCCACAATGTTCTTATACTCCTTAAACACCACTTTCTGCTGGTTTTCCAGGGTTTTAACTTCACAGAGGTCGATGTGGCTTCCTACATTTGTGTTGTAGTTGGCCTGATATACATATATAGTGAATATGTTAGTGAACAACTCTTAGTGAGATAACTGAGCTGACTAATATGGTGTCAACTTAGATATGGTCCCAATCCTATGTCTTCTGCATTAATAGTTCTAGGTATTCTCTTTGAACACAATATCAGGTAAGTTTCTAAGTCTGCTAAACTTGTGGAATTTGCTCTTGCCTGCAACGTTGTCTGTACAACTTGCTACTTGTCCTAATTTATCCATGCTGCAATTGAACCAGGAATATTTTTTAAACCCTTAGTGTTATGTCCTATATACCACTGCTCAAAAGCCAAGCAATTCTGCTGCCACTGCTCAACAAGCTGTGTACACTCATTCAGAGGTTTGTGAATTAATGGCCTGTATCATATGTACTTTGTTTCCCTCCAGCCCACAGACAACTCTATCATCCTCTTTATTCAGACACATTTTTCTGGTCAGCATCAGCCTACTGCCTGCAACGTGGATGCTAATTAATAGCTTCCAAGATGGGTGTACGTATAAGAGTTCTCAGTTCAGTAATGCTAACAGCTCTGCTTCATTCCTTGAGTGAGATCTTTGTATGCAGTGTCTTTTCTTTCCCTCCACTACTGCCAAGGGTTACAGCAGTTGGTAGAAACAGGACACCCTGGGAAACCATGCTCTGTTTTCACTTTCTGGCCTCTTTTTCTATGATGGAATGAGAGAAACTACAACCTCAGTGCCTTCAAGCACTGCACTGGGTGACTTTTGTGCGTGTCTCACAGCCTTGAAATCCACCCTGGGCCAGTCAGAAGGGTGAAGAGCCTCATCCACGTAATTGTCTTTCCCAGTGAGTCCAACATAACAAGCCTTAAAATCCAGCTGAGGCCTCCAGGGCTGGATCCCATCCAGGCTCAGCAATGCGATTGACATCACTGGTATTTTTCTCTGGCTGAGTTGGCCAGTGGTGATTTGCTGGGTCACTCCACCTTCCCTGGTATGGTTTCTCACTTTCGTGTGCAGTACGTGATAGACCATCCCTCCATGTTTTACATGCACTGAGTTAGGCTGGAAATACAGACAGGCACAGTGCTTAGGGAAAAACTTAATTGCCCTTAGTCAGCATGCTTCAGCTGTGAAGAAACTCAAATCATATTCTCGAGTTCTCACAGCCTGACCTCTTCTCATTTCCTGATTCCTTCCCTAAACACTTTCATGCAGAAACAGTTCTCAGCCCCTCTGGGATCCCTGCAGAAGGCTCCATGTATCTGTGTGCTGGGGCCCAAGCAGCAAAGTAGTGCTCATAAAGGAGGTGTCAGAGAAAGCCCTTGAATAACAAACAAAGCAAGCAAATAAGAAAAAAAAAACAGCAAACCACAGCATGCAGCAGCATGTAGACCTTCCCTCAAGCCTGTGCTGCCTCTTACCTATCCAGCAGTGAATGTACTCCTCTCCCTATGTGATTTTTTCTGGTCAGCTGTTCTGAAAGCCCCAAGTGAAAGGTCTGCCTAGGAGAGTCATATTTGCCTGGTCACTGTCAAAAGCATTTGCCCATGCCAAGCATGCTCTCTTTGTAACATTTCACCTCAGAGAAAGATGCTTATGACCAATGTCCACTGACAACAAGAGAACTGAGACAAGGGTTTTCCTTTTCCTTAGTTAGCACTTACATTAGCAGGAAGAGGAAAGCACACATACTCTGCAAAAGTGAACTGGTTACCCTTGCCTGTGCAAAACTAAGCTACAGGACTAGAGACAGAAGAGGGCACACCACTCAAGGAGGCATTGCCACTGGACATGGAGAAGAAGTATAGCCAGGAACACTACAGTGAATGGGCACTGCTAGCCATGCAGAGAGTCACAACAGGCCTGGGAACAGCCTGCATCTTGGCGTCAATTACTGAGAGGTAGGACTGCACTTCAGAGACTGCTTATTACTGCATTAAATTTTGCTTCATCCTGAGCACATGGGGAAGCTAAGACATCTGACAGTGAGGACGGCTCCTGTAGGCAGGGGTTTGGCTGTACAGGAAGGCAGCAGTTTGTACAAAGATACACATTATTGCCAGTAGCATGACAGAAGCAATACTCTGTCACTAAAGCTGCTTTTTATTTTTTATTTTCCTGGATGCCAGGGTGTGCAGTGGGAATAAGGGTATTTGGAGGAAGAAATCTCTTTCTAAGCAAAGAATAGAAAACAGAATTTAAAACAAATCTATGTCCTCACAGCTTCTGTACAATCCCCCTCCCATGGCTTCTGCATCAGCCTGCTGTCAGGGTGAGCCTCTTCTTTAG
>VWZY01000748.1:34260-44582 GCA_013399075.1 Chloroceryle aenea | reverse complement strand
TACCTGAAAGGGGCCTATAAGAAAGCAGGGGAAGGTTTATTCACAAGGGTCTGTAGTGACAGGACAATGTGCAATAGCTTTAAGCTAGAAAAGGGTAGATTTAGGTTAGACATTAGGAAAAAGTTCTTTAGTATGAGGGTAATAGATCACTGGAATAGGTTGCCCAGAGAGGTGGTGGATGCCCCATCCCTGGAGACATTCAAGGCCAGGCTTGATGAGGCTCTGAGCAGCCTGACCTAGTTGAGATGTCCTTGCTTATTGCAGGAGGGTTGAACTAGATGACCTTTAGAGGTACCTTCAGATTTTTTATGCACATAATTAAAAAAAGCAAAATGTGACTCTGCTTTGGTTTCTCACAAACAGCAGTAGCCATACAAAGTTCTCCTTCCTTCTCCTGATTGATATATTTTTTTCTCCTTCTTGTATATCAGCTTTAGAAACATTGCATTGTATTGCATTGACAGTACTCTTGAGAAATCTCCAAAGACACATACATTCCCTTTTTGTTGTTCTAAAAAGGAGGCATTACTTTAGATATTTATTTTAAAATAACAAGATTGCTGCTTTCCAGGAAATCTGCTTTGTCATTGTAAATAATGAATGCCAAATAGTCACAGCATTGTCATACAAAGTGAGTAACTGATAATTCTGATGGTTCATAACTGGTCATTTCCTAAGACAAGCATCTCTCAATATATTTAATGCTTTGGGGTCATTACCAGTCTAGTTAGAAAGTCTCCCACTTTAAAAGTGCCCTAGTAAGACTTCTTTAAACCTCTGCTCCGAGCCTGTTAACCTCCTGAGTTACTTGATAATTTGGTCTTTTGATTATGAAGTTCGGGTATTTCAGTCACACAAATAAGCTGTGTTTTCCTAAGCACTAGTAAATGCAGCAGACAAGATTCAACACTGGGGACTGCGGCTGAGAAGCTGGATCAAAGGCCTTTATTCAGTGAGGAGGAGTAAAGTATCCCAATGACCTTGTGTTGTTGAATGCATCTACTGACTTCAGTGGGATGTATATGCACGTGAAGCATGCAACTAATGAAGACCCATGATGAACGGGAACCTAAATGAGGAGTCATGAATTAATGATGACATTTTTCATCTTTTTTAAGAAGTATTTACTGTAACAATGATTGCTTAAGATATTTGATGCTATCCCACAGAATTTATAACATCTGTTCTATGGCCAGTGACAAATGCTTTGGGTCAACCACTTTAATCTGGATGATTTAGGGTGCAATCTTCTGTTTAAATGGTCCAGGTAATTTTGTATATTCACATTTGACTTCAAAAAAATCTCCTTTAATTTGTTCCATATCATTTGTGTCTAAAACAAAAAAAAAAAAAAAAAGAAAAAGTGGTAAATATTAAAAGTTTCAGAAAACATTCAATTGTGTAGACATAGTAACAGCTTCAGCAGTTTTGGAAGGTAGTTAAGACTAAAAGCAAGGAAACAGAAGAAACATTAATAGCTGTTGGATTATAATACAACTGTATATGATGCAACTTGCTCTAGCTTTAGAGCTTTTCAGGTCAGTTGATTTACTACTCATTTAGACTTGCAGAAGTGGAAGAAGAAATCAAATTCTTAATGGATCACTAAATGTTGGCATTGTTGATTTCTATGGGAAAAATAAGGAAATAGTGTTTCTAAGGGTGATGTGTTGCTAGACTAACTTTTAATGCCACTCAGAAACTAAGTTTTCACCATAAATTTAGAATACAAAGAAGTAAAAAAAAAAAAAAAAGGTAAATTAATAAGGAAAACAATAGATATATATTTTTATTTAATAAGAATGCATTACAAAGTCAATAGTGTGGAAAATCTGAAAAAAAAGTGTTCTTTTAAGTTGTCTGATAACCTTACTTACTTTTATCCTTGTAAACAATTTGTGATTTTCATTTGATTTTCATCTCATAAACAATTGTCCTGAAACAAAGATGTATGAAATGTTTTTCGTTCAAAAGAATTCTTAAATTCTTTCAAAATTTCTTAAAATATTTCTTAAAGTTTTCCACACAATGCCTCAACCATGTCTCATTTCATTTCTCTATCCATTACAGGGAAATACTGTAATGTCTCACTCAGAACTTTTTGCAGTTTTTGGCAAATGTTTACCTTTTAAGGACAATTGCTGTATTAACACTGTAGCAAAATATTTTAAGTGTATGTAAGGAATTGAGGGGCTTTCCTTCAAGCATTAAAACATTAGGCATTTAAACAGCTGTTTCTCACTGACTTTTGGCTACATTTAACTTTTGATTGTCTCAGTCTGAACTGAAAAGAAACTACATTCATGTCTGGACAAAAAAATTTCCCTAATAAAGTTAATATTAAGATCCTTACAAGAGTTTGAATCTTTGTTTAGATTTAATTAATTAAAATTTTTATATTGTCTGATAAGATGAAGAAAAACTTTTTTCCCTTGACCTTTTTCACTGGTTTACAATTCTGATCTTGTGACTCGCAGCATCATTGACCCAAGTAAAAAGGTCGTACCATTTGAATATTGGCATGAACAAAGTGCTGAGTGAAATGGGTCCAAAAGATTTTAGTTTGAAAGACTTTATGTTTCTTCAGAAGGGAAAAAAACATAATGAGTCTGTCAGTAACCTCAAAGGGAAGCAACAATAAAAACAAGTCAAGTGGTCTTGCTGCTTAAAGCATAATGTGAGGAATATCAGATAGGTATGGAATCACAGAATCAGAGAATGGCTGATGTTGGAAAAGACCTCTGGAGGTAAACTTCTCCAACCCCTTGGGCCACCCATACCTGGTTTTCCAGGACCACATACATATGGGTTTTGAATATCTCCAAGTTTGGAGGCTCCACAGCCTCTCTGAGCAACCTGTGCCAGTGCTCAGTCACTCTCACAGTTAAAAAGTGTTTCCTGATGTTCAGAGGGAACCTCCTATGTTTTAGTTTGTTCCTATTGCCTCCTCTGCCAGTGGACACCACTGGAAAGAGCTGGGCTCAATCCTCTTTGTAGCCTCCCTTCAGGGATTTATATCCATTAATAAGATTCCCCTTGAGACTTTTCTTTTTCATGCTGAACAGTCTCAGGTCTTTCTTTCCTTACACAAGAGTTGCTTCAGTCTCTTCATCATCTCAGTGGCCCATTGCTGGACATTCTATAGTATGCCCATATCTCACTTATACGTGGGAGTCCAGAACTGGACATTGCATTCAAGATCCACATCTTGATCCCCACTGGTTCTGAAGAGAAGGCAAGGATCACCTCCCTCAGCCTGCAGGCAACTTTCCTCCTAATGCAGCCCAGGATGCTGTTGCCTCTTTTTTTGCTGTAAGGGCACACTGATGTTTTTTGTTCAACTTGGTGTCCACCAGTACATCTGGGTCATTTTTTGGAAAAAAAACAAAACAAAACAACAGTCCCTGGAAAGGATCTAGATGTTTAGTGGATGCAACAGCAGACAAAAAGCTGATCTCATGGTGCCACTCTGCCCACACACTCATAGGCTGCAGCTGCTGGTCTGGGCTGGTGTTCCCTGTGCTCAGTGGGGTTTGTTCACGAGAATTGCTGGGTGAAGGAACCTGCTGGGAGGAGGACCCTGTGCCTGCGCTATGCCTCTGTGTTTTGGGGGCTCCCTACAGGTCACCTCTGCCAGAGGAGGTGTTGTTGTTTGTGATCAAGCTGTATGGCTTGTTCTGCTGGTGTGGGAATCCTGGACTCTTTATCTGACTACATTCCTCTGGTGAAAGTTATACACAGTATAGAAGTGGGAACAGTATGCTAGCAGTGGCCTCACCAGTGCTGAGGAGAAGGGAAGGATCAGCTCCCTCGACCTGCAGGCTACACCTCCTTATGTAGGATACCATTAGCTGCCTTTGCCACAAAAGCATATTGTTGAATCATGGTCAACCTGGTGTACACTAGAACACCCATGACTTTCTGCAAAGCTCCGCAATGGTTCACAATGTATACCAGTGCATTGGGTTGTTCTTTCCCAGATGTAAGGCTTTACAATTTTTCTTGTTGAACTGTATGAGGTTTCTGTCATCCCGTCTCCCAGCCTTTTGAGGCCCCTTTGGAGAACAATACAACACTCTGGTGCAACAGGCACTCCTCCTAATTTACTGTCATCTGCAAAGTTGCTCAGGGTACACATAGCCCCATGGGATACACTACTAGGTATTGCCCTCCGATAAGACTGTGACACTGATAACTATGCTCTGGGCCTGGCTGTTCAGCCAATTTTTTACATACCTCACTATGTGCTTATTCAGCTCATATAACACTAGCTTGTCTACAAGGGTTTTACGGCACTGAAGTCCAGGTAGTCAATATCCACTACTCATGACTACAAGGGTAGTCATTTCATTGTAGATGTTTATCAAGTTGGTCAAGCACGACTTCTCTCTGGTGCAGTCATGCTGACTACACTTGATGATTTTCTTATCTTTAATGTGTCTGGAAATGGCTTAAAGGATCATCTGTTCCATTGCCTTCTCAGGGATCAAGGGGAGGCTGGTTTACTTGTAGTTCCCTGGGTCCTCCTTGACCTTCTTGAACACCGGAGTGACATTTGTTTTCCTCCAGTTCTTGGGCTCTTCTTCTAGTTGTCATGCTTGAGTACAGATTATTAAGAGTGGCCTTACGACGACATCAGCCAGTTTCCTTAGTATGCGTGAGTCCATCCCATTAGGACCCATGGACTAATATATGACCAGTTTGCTGAAGTGTTTCCTGAACCGGTTCCTATTTCACCAATGGTACATCTTCTTTGTTCCAGCCTTTCCTCATGGTCGCTGGGACCTGGTATACCTGACCACTGGTCTTCGAGTACAGGTGAAGAAGGCATTCAATACATGAGCCTTTTCCATGTCCTGTATAACTAGGTCCTCCAACTTGTGCAATACAAACATTTTCCCTAGTCTTTCTTTTTTTTTCCTATGTCATCTGTAAAGCAAGTTATTTCACATATTTAACACTGTGCAACACATTAAATCACAGAAAAATATTAAAACAGGGTAAAGCACTGAGGCAGGAATTCTGATCAAAGCTTCTGATGTAAGGCTGAATTCAGCTCTTAGAGTAGAAGCTGTGGGGAAAAGTGAAGGTTATTTCCAATATACTCTAAACTCAGCTGGCAAAAAGAGCCCCCAAAACAAACAAAAAAAAAACTAGTAAAGAATTTGACTTAATCCATCAACAAGCTCAAAAGCTTTACATCTTAATCATGTAGTTTTGATTTAGTAATCTTACACTGTGATTAGCTTTTTTCTTCTCAGGAACTGTAAGAATTCAGCCTGAATTTCTTCTTGGGATTCCCCAACATTGGATGCCTTAAAGATTCAGCTGGACAGAGTGCTGGGCCATCTTGCCTACACGATGCTTTTGCCAAGAAAGGTCGGTCCACATGGTACTTGAGATTCCTTACAACCCAGTATTCTATGATTCTTAGTTTGGAACAACTGATTAAAAATCAGTTGGAAAAAATCCAAAGGAGCTATATGGTTTAACTTATGTTTCTGTAACACTTTGCCTTTTTTCAAATGAAAGTTTATGCCCTGCTTATTCATTAAGATATCACTGAGAAAAGTTTAAAAAAAAATCTTTTGGACATCTTTAATATTCATAATTTTACATTTAATCTTACTACTTGCTCATGTTGTTGTATTCCATCATGCAGTAAGTATGAAAATTGAAACTTTAAGGTTATAAAGAGACCAAGTACATAAAAATTAAGAGTAAAATACTGTTGCTAAAATGAGTGGGTGTGAAATTTAGTGCTCTCTGAAAATCTTCAGGGTGCATGTTATATTTGCCTAGAGGACCAGACAAAGATCTGTTCAATAGTAGCTTATGGAATGATGCCAGCTAGCTTAGAGGCAGTAGTTGGGAGTAAATCTCCCATGAAAAAGTGTATTTCTTTTAAAAATGGGGCTCTTTTTTTAATCCACTTACCAAGTGCATATAACTGCACTATTGATTTTTTAAGACATGCTTACTTTTGCTGATAACAACAATTTAAGAAGCCAACAAAACCCCATAGCTTCCCTTTTTAATTAATTAATTTCCACTGAAATTGCAGAAAGAGATGACAATAGAGAAAGAGCTGTTACTTAAATTTAGAAATATTAGTTTAAATTTGCATAAGAAAATATATCAGGAACCCAATACTTGAAATATGAGTCTACAAAGTATTTCACAGATTCTTATCCAAGCAAGGTCAAGAGCAATTTTAACAGAGTGTTCCAAAATAGACAGAAAAGGGATACATTGATGACTGTTTAATTGAGCACATCTATTTTCAGATTGATTTATCCTGACAGTTGTCAGGCAGATGCTATTTCCTACTTGTTTTTTTGTCCAAAGGTGTTTTATTCTATTTTGTAATTTTATGGTCCTGCCCTAAATTAGAACAGTCTACAGGTCTAGATCTTAGATTTAGACAAAATAATTCATCTCCTTCTGTGTAAATGGTTCATAAGAGACATAAAGTTCATGATTATGCTCTGTAAGAAGGCAACATGCTTCAAAATAAGTATTGCAAGTAGAACATCAGCTACAATATGTTATTCAACCTACTTACATAATTATAGATTGGAAGTAGTATTAAGGTTCTTATTTATGTGACTGATTTATAGTTAAATTTTAATGCAGATCTTTCTGGTGGTTTATTAATCCTTAAGTGGATTTTTCAATTAGAGATGCACAGCAAACTTGCTAGTAACTCACATATATTTGGATGTGACGTTACTATAAGTAACAAGTGGTAGAGGTCTTTAGTTAAGATCCTCCACTGGTACAACTCTCTCTGTATTTAAACACATATAGAAGAAATTCTGTCAAAGTATCACTTCAGCTATTTGTTGTCTATGTGCTGACAATGTCATAGATTATAGCAGATTCTGATCCTAAGGCATGTAAAGTGTGTTCTTCAGCGTATCATGCAGTACTGAAATATTATCTTTCATTAGGTGACAAAATGATTGATGTTTTTTTCGAATGAGTTTTAAAAGAAAACTCAACTTACTTATTAGCAGAAATAACTTTCTAAAATGACTACTGAGTGGTTGTTTTAATATATTTTCTTCAATTTTTGCAAATTTATACTCTACAGCCTACTCTGAGTAAGAAGACAAAAAATGCATCCCAAAGCCAAACTGTTAAAACATTTATTTTTTTTATTTTTATTTTTTAAAATCAAAATTAGGGATATGTTACTGCATTCTCAAAATGTGAAATATCTGCAACACAACCTGATCAATAAAAAGAGCCAAACCCATAAACTGAGAACTCTGGAACACCAAATGTTGATGGGAGGTGACAAAGTGTGCTTGGCCTTTTTGAGGCATCTATTTAAATTCTAGCAATCCATCCCTAGTGATTACAGGACAGTTGAGATTGTTATCTGATGTCAGTCTGAAGAGACACTGTTTATCTTATACTGCCTGTTGAATATAATCAATGACAAAGAAGTTTGCAAACCAGCAGAAGTACAGAAATGTTACATGACTAATGTTATTCACTGGGTCTGCAGTAATTGGGGTAGGAGAGGATCCTGATAGCAGAGATGGTTTTTGTCACCAAATTCTTCTGGAGCATGTATCATTTACTGAGATGCTGAAATTTGTAAGTATCATCCCTAACTTACATTTGCTGTGTTGTAGTGTGTGTAGTTTTCAGGTGGGTGATGGATAAAAAGCTACTGATTTTAATACTTATTTCTTGCCATGAGTTAGGGTACTTTGTGGTGATACAGTCATGGGACATGCATAAAACCCCAAGCTAGCTTTTTTCTATCGAGCAAGAGAAAGGAACATGCACTACCTTTATGACCCACATGTAGAATGACCCACCTTCAGAAGTGGCAGAAGTACAGGAAGTTCCTGCTGCAAATATCATACTTTAGTCCTCAAAACCATTTTGGAGTATTCCCAGCTATAACAGGTCCTCTGACAGAAAATGAAGCACAGAAAGGTGAAGCATGTCCTTGTCTCCAAAAATGCTCTTGTATATCTGCCAGACTATCATGAATCAGCTAACACAAACTACCACCCTGATCCAGAGCAGCTGTCTAATTACATTTCTGTTGTTATTAATTACTGAGTAAAAAAAATAATTTGTAATTGGCTCAGACTAAATCATAGTTTAAACAGCAAAAATTATATTACAAGCTAAAGTGTAATTAAAGCACTACACTAAAGTGTTTATTTAAACCCAGTTCAGTTACTGTAGAATTTTCAATCAGATGCTCAGGCTCATACATAGATGTAATTAGTCTCCAGTACTGACAGCATACTGCATTTATTCATTAAGCATCAATATTGCTGAACAAATGTAAATAAAATTTAGACAGGAATTCTTTAAAGGGACAGTCATAGAAACATCTGGGTGCGATAATGAGGATGTGAATGATGTGAATGCTAATGAGCATTCAGTGTTGCTCTGGTACCCATAGAATTTTTGAAGGCACGCAATTTGAAGTCACACTATTTGCTCCAGGGTTTGCAAGTACCATGTTGCTTTGATTGATGTGTAGTCACATATCTAGGCTGTTTCAGTGGACCTACACACTTAGCATATAGGTAGATTCCCAACAAACACACAGGATGGTGTTTTAGGTGCTTCATACTTTAACACTGTGAAGGAAAACAGCACACAGCAACACAACTGTTATTTCTCAGTGTAATTCACTTAATGTAATGTAAGCCAAAGGATCTTAAAATATACAGTAAGAATATTGCAAGCAAAATTTGTTTTTTTCTGTTTTTTGTTATGTGGAATATATTACTCTTTGTTATGTGGAATATAACTCTTTCAGACTGTATCACAGTCATTTCAGAAATCTGACATCAGCTGTTACAGGGAGTAACTCCTTTCTGAGTTCATGGCTGGGAAAACAGCTTTTACCCTTTGAGTAGTGGTAAGAAAAGTAACCTTGATAAAGAGGTGAGCATACTCTGATATCAGGCTTTGGATTCTGAACATCCTTAGATCCTAGGATGCTCACAGATCGGATTTGGTGGTGGGCAATGGCAAGGAGTGAGATGTAGCACATTCATTATATGCAAAATGAATGTGGTTCCCCCACAAGGATATGGAGACTGTTTTGGAATAAACATCCACGTTGATGTAAAAAAGCTATACTATGCTGGAGAGCTGTCTGTTATAATAATGATGATAGTGTTGTGCTCTCCATGCTGCTTCAGTTCAACTATTGACACCATAGTAGAGAGGTTTCTGAACAACCCAGAATCTTATTGTAAGAGCAACTGTGCTAACAGTGATGCTACAGAACAAGGGAAACTCCTGGTATAACTCTATTGGCTTTAGGGTTCTAAAAAAGGAAACTTGTCAATAGTCATGTGCTCAGGTGAGTAACAGCTGCAAGAACTTCAATGTGTATACTCATCACATCAAGAAGGATCTCTTGGATTAATTAATTCTTTGTTACAGTAAGACCTGCACTTTAAGACCAATAAGAAAATCTTTGTTGCTAAATCTGGAACAATGATGGTGTTCGACAGTTCTGCTTCTCAACACAGCAGAACTGTTCATCTTCATCACCCTCATTGCTGCAGGAGCAACCTGGAGGTCTGATCTGAGGTTTGAGCCTCCAGAGAAATTAATGAGAATCATTACATTTTGTTTCTGGTGCACAGTATACCTTTTCCTATTAAACACATGGTATAGTAAAAGTATTTAATAAAACTGAGTACAATCACAATAACATATAGCAAATGAGTGTATAAATTATGGCAATTAACATTTTCCTGGAAGATGCTCAGGTACAGTGTAGGCACAATGCAATAACATTTGCAGATACGAGTAGTAATGTGTACATGCAATATATATAATCTGAGGAAAATACTTAGGTAATATAAGTAATTAGAAAATGATATTTTTTGTCACATGAGCTAAGATACCTTCTTATTAGCAAAATGACAAGTTGCAATTTGTAATTAAACAACAGTCTCATTAGATTTTTTGTGGTAAATTAGAGACTTAAACTAAGGTGAGGGGTATTTAGAATGCTAATTTTATTTGTTACTGAAATGTTTGCATATTCTCTTTGTTTATTTGTTTGTTTGTTTTATTTCCTTTTGAGAGAATCAGATCTGTTATTAAAACCTGCAGCAGCTTACAGGAAATCAGATGCTTCATGACCAGTACTGTGCATCTTTCCAGAAGATTGTTTGTAGCTGCCTTCACTTGACAGGAAGCCAGTTAGTAATAATAAAAAAAAAAAAAAACTGGCCTTAAAAATCTCCAAGGATGGGGCCTCCACCACCTCTCTGGGCAACCTGCTCCAGTGTCTCACCACCCTCATGGTGAAGAACTTC
>VWZY01000748.1:12764-27986 GCA_013399075.1 Chloroceryle aenea | reverse complement strand
ATCACGTGAGGAACACATTCAGAATCATACACTATGATTCACAGAGCAATGGTTTTACCTATAAACCAGAAACTCTAGTCTATATATGTTTTATTACACCTTTTAAAAATATGTTTTCCTGTACCTTCAGCTACTTTCTACTTTTTTTTTTTAGCTTGCCCACAGCCCTCAGTCCTACATGCTGGCAAATGCTTTTTGTCTTTTACACGTTAGTGGGGATTATAAGTAATAGTATCCATTTATCTTATTTATTTATTTTAGTATTTTTTTAGCTGTTCTTTCAGGTTAGGTATTTTAAAGATGGGAAGGAATATACTGATAAAGTATAAAGGTAAAATAGTTATGTACATTTCTTCACAATATCATTTTTTCCTAGAATTACAGAAGTGCTTGTTGGAAAAGACCTAAGGGGTCTTCAGCCCAAACTCCTGCAGGATTGTCACCAGCACTAAAACAGGGAACTCATGGGGTTGTCTAGCTGAGTGTCGAAAGCTTATCAGATTCTCTAGTCTCTGCGGGTGGGTTCTGCATGTGGTCTGCTGTGAAATGGTTTTCCTGAACGTCACAAGTCATTATCTGTGTTAGTTTCCTTAAGTCATGTTGTCTAACATTACCATTCCCTGCACAGATAAATAAAGATTATATGAGTAAATAAGAAGCTGTATGGAAGAGCAACTAGCAAAAACACCCATGCTCATCCATGTAGGTGTCAGCGACCAATATCTTATTTTCAGGAAATTCAGAAGCTGTCCTTGAAATTTGGTAGAGTATTGAGAACTGCAGAAACAGAGGGCTGACATTATATCTGCTATCATAGTGCTCAGAAAATCGTAGACTCCTCAACTTTATTATTTACATGGTGTCCTTTTGCATAAACATACTTCTTATTTCTCAGGTCTTTGGTGTGTGTTGACAAATAATGCTGCTGGCAATAGCAGTGATGCTACCACTCCATTGTAATGAGTCACTGGCAAACTGGAAAATGTTAATGTTGTCTTTTAACATCTGCAGTGGGATAAGTCATTAGTATTATCAGGAGAAATAGAAGATGAGTAGTTTATTTAGTGGGTATTTCTTGGGTATTTCAAATAATAGCTCTGATTAAAAAACCAAACCCTTATGGATATAAATAATAGAACTAATGCTAGGAAAGGTTGGTATATTTTTGATCACAAGATAGGACACTATGTGGAATGAAGTCTCACCTGAGATTCCTGGAGATGCATTTCCTTATGAGGAAATAAGTAATTTTGATTAATATATTTGGATTGTATATCACTTCCTGGTGTGTTCTGATCTGTTTTGGGGATATATATATATATATTGTTTTTCTGAAATAAATCTGTTATCAGATTTCACAATTTTTGTATTTAGCAACCAATGTCAGTAGCAAACCATAAAGTCAGTTTTGCTTAATATGATTTGTCATACATATGTGAATTAATTCTAATTTGACTCATTATCCACACTGGATGGTGTCTTATTCAGAATAGAACATTTCATCATCCAGAGCAGGAGAAACCTTCTTCCCTTATATTAGCGTAAATTTTTATGTAGACAATTTTCTTTTTTATGTTTACATTTTAAAAGTTACTGGTTTTGAGGAGAATGGGAAACACAGAACAAACATTTCAATGAAAAAGATAATTAATGAAAAATTACTTTTTAATATAATTTTCATTAGCAAAACTATTGTTATGAGGACAAACGTAACAGTCTCCTGAACAGTGAGAGAATAGTGAAAACAAGAATTAAAGGTAAAAAGTAAATTTTACCTGGAGGCATTATTAAAAATTACACAGGAGTAGGAAAAGATATTAAAAATGGTTTGTCATATCAGGCTTCAGAAGAACGAGAACAAAATGTCTGTTACATGTTGCAGCTCATATTTTTTTTTATCTTCAGTTGAAAGTATGATTCTACAACTGTTCTCAAAGTTCAGAACAGATGTATGTCTCTGTGTTGGGAACTCACTGCTGCAGAACTATGGGCACCAGGGTAAATTTACAAAAAAATGCTCACTGCTGCAGGGCAAGTGTATGAAGTGAATAAATTAGTTGGGGAAACCAGGCACTAGCAACAGACAAGCCATGCACAGCAAGTAAATGGAGGTAGTATATAGGTGTGCTTATATTTTAAACCCTGTACTAGATTTTGTTGTTTGAAAACTTTTGTGGAGAAGCCACTTCTCAACTCAGGCTTGAGAGCCTGAAGTAGTAAGAATTTAGACCAGCTGATTTACATGTAAAAGCCCCTCAGATTTGTCTAGAATTAATAAAAGAAATAGTATGAGAAAATATCCTGCATACACAAATGCAACTTCATGCTTGGTTTATAAATGAAAATTGTTTTTACTGACCTCTCTTTTTTACCAGACAGACTCTTACATAGTCATACACAAGTAAAAAAATATATTTTTATTTTGATTATTGCTGGATCAGATGTTCAATTAAATTACCTTCCACTTTTCATTCTTCCTGTTTCCACAGGTATAATTAAGGCCTGATGTCAGCTTGCAGTTCTCATCAGTTACATCAGTTCTCTCCACTTAACCACTCTTAGAAAGCCTCATGGCTATGCTGATAAAAAACATTAATGGATTCAGTGTTAGCAATACCTTAAAGACAAATAACCAATAAACGTCTCATATTAGTAAGATCCAAATTTACGTTGGGGTCATGTTAGAAATCTATACACATAGACTTCTTTTGAAAAACATAGAAGAACAAAACTGTACATAGTCACAATATGAGCATTACCAGATACAGCAGTAAGACCAGATTTAATAAAATACGTCTATTTTGTAGAATAAGCATTTCTGCTTTTAAGTTCAACAAATCAGTGAGGAACATGACAGGAACAGTTTTAATTTGATGTCAGGAGATACAGGATTTATCTGACAGATATTCTGATATTCAAAAGGAATAAACCATTACCATAGCAACTCCATATGACCTGACCCTCATTCACAGACTGGGCCAGATTCTGGTCTCTCTCTTGTCAATATAAATCTGAAATAAACCCCATATGACTGATGAATGAGTATGTGTTGAATAGAACACTGTAATTGAGGATAGACTAGGCCATCATATAGTATAAGTATGCTGTCGTCTAGAAGAAATTCACATGATACTTTTCAACTAACCAATGTGTAAGGCCTATCCTTTTCCAGGAAAACATGATAAAGGATAGTAGTTATTCTGTTAATGCTGTTTGTAAGAGCATTATTATTTTAACAAATCTTAGTACTGACGTTCTCCTCAAATAAACAAAACATATGAGTTGCACACCAAGGGACTTGCAAATGAAGGCTCTGATCTTGCACAGGTATTTTTACATCTTTAAAATTATGTGGTTGCACAACTCCCTGGACAACACTTAATAATCTTTACAGAAAACAGTGTACAAATCTTTGGAGGACTGGGTTGTAATATAAGATCTGACATAACAAAAGAGAATACCATGACTATAGGAAGGAGTAAAGAAATGCGAAAAAATTCAGCACAAATTTCTTGTGACTTGTATGGACTTAAAATAGAAGCTGCAGGAAACAGCTGTTCAGCTTGCCTGGTGATGAGGTACAGCTCTGCTGCAGTCCTGGGGAGTCACTGTTGGTGCCTGCTAACTGCCCATTCTAGGCACACCTGACCTTCAGAGTTCACAGGAAGCACAATAGGAAAGAGAAGCTTAGACATGAGCTTGACCCGGTCTTCACATCCATGAACTTTCCAGCCAACTTGTCAAAACTATATTTTACTGCAAACCTGAAGAGCAGGAGGTCTTCCCTGGAAAGGTTTAACTGTCCATGAGAGGCATAAAAGCAGCTGGGTTTTTCTGAGGAGCCTCATCCTGGTCTGCTCTTTAACATCTCAATACAAGAGTCTGAGTTCCATAAATCCCTCATATCAAAGATGAACAAGACTGAATCATGGAGTGTATTGATGATTAGTCCACTCCCTTTCTTTGCAGTCACAGCAAATATTACTTAGGTACTAAATAGCTACATATATTTTGCAGGCTGTATCTTTGAGAGTGCAGAGTAACCTGCTAGAGGACAGAAACAGCCAACTAGTAATAATAGATTGGATGACAGAGTGGTATTGAATGACAGAGAGAGATGAAAGAAATGTTATGAGGCATCAGACTACAAATACAGCCAGATCTGGCAGCTGTACCATGAATAGTCCCATTAACTTCGTCTTGAACCGCATCCATGAGCTAGTGAGCCAGAGATCAACAGGGATAACTAGTTCCAGGTTTGTGGGCCAGTAACTGTCTACACTGCTTTGAAGGTCTTTAAAAAGAAAGACTTCAAATTTAGGTCCTTTTGTGGTGACAGTAGTTGCTGGGAAGGTTCCCTTTCTTTTTGACAGTCATCTTGAATTGTTCATGACTGTGTATCTACTTATAATACAGAGAGGGGAAATAATCAGGGAAATCTACTCTTATGTTCAATTTGCTCAAAGATTTTCAGATCTTGTCTTTGTTCTTTGTGCCTGTGTGTGGGCAACCAGTACAGCTGGACCAGTTAGTGCAGTCCCATGGCTTCCATTTTCTACATAAACCTGTGTATGCTCAGAGAATGAATCACCACATTTGGCTCCTCTTTAGACTGTGGTGCTTTCCCTACTATATTTTTCTTCTGGTCGATACCGCAGAGGTGACAGGATAAAAAAAATGTTGCTGGATGGCTGAAGATATAATGACTTCCCTTTAATGCAAATATGCAGCCCATGTACAGCCAGCATCTCCTTTTAATTTGCAGCATGTTCTGAAAATATAATGGATAAACAATTACTCTGTGGCTTAGGTGCTGTCTTTCACCATCATGCATTTTTAATATTGGGGTGGGGCACGATCCTCAGTGTCTTATTTTATTTGCTTCGTTTTCAATCCTACCACACACAAAAGTACATCAGGTTAATGCTTCAATGATAACTCTTTTGACTTTTATTTGGGGTGGATAAAAAATGCTAGTGAGTGTGCCTTTGAGAGCCATGTGAGGAACAAACCTTTAAAGAGCTTTTATTTCTGTCCCATCATCTCAAATTATCTTGTTTACCCCCTGAATTCTGAGCAGGTACCATTACTGCACTCAGTTGTCCACATCACTCTTTTGAAGGGAAAATTAATTCTGAATTACTGGCCCTATAACTGCCTACTTCTTCACATCATCTGTCAGCAAAATAAGCAGACAAAAGCTGGCTAAGTGGATTTCTGTTAGCTGCCATTCAAAAGGAAAGGGACAGGTGTTGAATGAAGCTTCTTTTTCCAACTGCTAGTTAACAATACATATAGGAGATGTTTAATTGCTTGCATCCACCTGCACCCTTGTCATTTCTTGGCTTTATTGATTTTAATGAAAATATTAAGTGCACTTCAGGAGCAGCAGCTAAGTGACATGTTGATTGAAATATACAGGAAAATGTATAATGGAAGCAGGTTATTAAAGTTTTAATAGAAGAGCAGCATTTTCCTCTGCTATTCTTATGCATATAGCAATTTCTGAAATGAGTAATTGGGAGCTGAATAAATGTTTGGTTGTTGTTAAAGAAGCCTTTCACCTTAATAATCTAATTTTTGCCGAATAAAGTGACCTAGGCTTTTTGGCATATTTTATTCCATTAGGTACTCTTCAGGGTGCCACATAAGCACAACAAAATATGTGTATGTACATTATCCAAATTGTGATAGCTCTGCATTGTAAACAATGACAGCTTTGTAGTGGAGTCATCAACAGCAGCCTTTCTGTTTGAGCAGAGGTGTGTGTGAATGGCCTGGAGTCTGCCTGAAGCTACATTTTTGACTCATTCTTAGAGGCCTTTGGACTTAATGAAGCAAGCAGTATGAAAGCAAACACATCTGCTTTGATACAGAAATACATTCAATTAAAACTGTATTTTTAGTTCTTTGTATTCAAATTTCTTCCTGCTTAATCTTGGTGTATCTAACGCTGGCAAAGAGTAAAATGCATAAAGCCCTTTGACTGGAGAAAGATCTGGCGTTTTTTCCTTAATAGACGTTAATTACATGTTTTGAAACCGCAATTCCACACAGCTCCAAATCACAAACTAAACCAGTTTACACATACTTTACACATTTAGAAATAAATTTATGATATTCTTTGTCACATACATTACCAAAATTTTCAAAATTTTAGAATCCCTAGTCAGAAACCAGTGCCCCTTGTTGCTTCATGCTGCACAAGCACAGAAATTGCTACTCAAATGGGCTCACAATCCAAGCATATGATAAGATAGACAAGTTAGTAGAAGAAAAAGAAGCAGGTCATCATAATTGCCAAAAGTCAGTACATAACTGCTTGTCTGTCGAGTTCTTTTGTAGGGCTGTGGAAAAGCATAGATACAGGGAAATATCCTGAAATGGCTTTAATTAGCGTTCTTGGGCAAGTCCTCCCCAGATTAATGAATAGTATGATGGAAAAAGGACTTTCCTGAACACCTAATAATGCAAGAATGATCATACTGAGCCAACTATCCTGTCTTTGTTATTAATAAGATGCCTATAAGAACATAGCAGACACACAGTATTAACTTCCCATGAGTACTCTCCCAGATTCTAGGATGTAATTTTCCAAGATAGAAGTTACCTGGGTATGTCTTGAATGATTTTTCGTCCTTGAACATGTTTAATAACTATCTGAACAGATAGTCATTAATGTCACAATGTTTCCACAGCTTACCCACTGGAAGAAGTACATCCTTGAGATAGCTTTGAATATGCAGATATCATTTATTGTACCTCATTCTTGTACTGGAAGAGACATTTCCTATCAGGCCTTCCCAGATTTTGCAGTCATTTTCCATACCAAAAGGATTCTTATACAAAAAAAACCCACTTTGTGTTTAACTTTGACTGTCTCTGTTATTTTCTGTATCATTTTCCAGTTCTACCATACATCTTTCACTATGCGGAAGCTTGAACTATGGACAGCAGTCAGAGTGACTAGTGTAACAAACATATACAGCGAGTCATAAAAATGTTTTTCATTTGTTCTCTGAATATTTTCTTGATGTCATTTCTGACATTCTAGTTGCTTTTTTAATGAAGACTAAGTATTGAATCAACGTTTTCAAAAAACAGCTATAATAAAGTCAAGGCTGCTTCTCAGCATGAATAATCAAATTCCAAACCTGTTTCATAAGATTTGGACTTTCTTTGCTTTACAACTTAGTTTACATTTATTAGCACTGAATTTCATTTGCTATTTCTCCCTATTTTTCAGACTTTCATCCAGCCCTTTAATTAGTATCCCTTATGCTTACAAGCCTAGAAAGCATAGTGTCATTGCTGTCTTTTCCAGATTACTTGCAAATAAACTGAGCAATACAGACTCCTGTGGAATTCCGTAGTTATCTACTTCTCACTTTTTATTTTCTACGTTTTATTTTGATACATGTATATAGGACACTACTTACTTTTATTCCAAGAGTATCTTAGTTTCTAAATCAGACATCAAAGAGGTTTTTTATGAAATTACTTTTGAATACCAAGTGATCTATCCTGTGTCTGTGCTCAGTTCTTCTTTTAAGGAACTGCAGTAGATTAGTGTGACTTTATTTCCTTGTGCAGAAGCCCCATTGATGCTTCTTCTACACAACATATTTAGTCACATTGCTTATAATTATTCTTTAGAATACTTTTCCATTATAAGTCCCAAAATCTTCCCTATGACTTCTCTAAAATTTTTTTAGCATGCTGGCCACAATCTATTCCTATGACACCAACGGTTTTAAATGAGAGATTACATGTTGCAGTTAGTAGCCTGGCTATTTCATCCTTGAGTTCCTTTAAAGCTCTTGGGTGAATACCATCTGGTCCTGGTGATTTGTTATTGTTCATTACAAGCAAGTGGGATGTGGAAGTTGTACAGAACATCTCAGTAGTGAAGATAATAGGAGGGGAATAGGTCAGAAATAATAGAAACACCTTAAAAGTAAAGATAAGCAGTTTATGGTTGACATAAAAGGCAATAGAGAGGGATTCAATGAGAGCTATGTGGTCAAAGAGGTAGTTTTAGAGGGTGATCTTCACAGGATAACTTTTAACAGACGCGACTGGGTAAAATTTTCAAATGGTAGCAAAGAGGACACAGAAAATAAAAATAAAGATGAAATATTAGCAGAAACTGGGCAATGAACAGCAAAATTGTGCTAAAAGACTGTGGGGAAAAAAAAAGCAATGGGGAAAAATTCTGCAAATGACAGCTTGATTGACAAAATGAAATTGTGAGAGTTTGAGTGTTAGAACCTGACCCATAGGGAGAATTGGATAGCTGAAAGGGTACTGGCTTGGTATTGTAGTCTGGCTGCCATTTGCTGAGATTGACAGGAAAAAGGAAGGTTGTAAAAGAATAGGGATTGAGGCACAATAGCTTAAAGTGAAGGAAGGCTGTCTGCGTGTGGAGTCATACAGAATAAAGAAAACTCATGACTGAACATGGGTGGGATCTCCAGTGAGTCCTAAAGAAAAGTTAATTGAAAGTAATGGACATTGCATTTAGTAATGCTGACATTGTGCTTTATTTGTCAAGTAAAGTACTATTATACTTAGAAATGCTTTGCAAAGGCAGTTTGCTCATGTCAGTCATAAGTCTTTTGAAAAACTGATATACAAAAGAGGAGTTTCGCCCACTTCATGTGATTCTGGGTAAATGTGAATTTAAGCTCTGTAAAAAGCTGGGAAATAAAACAAGAGATTGAGGATTGAAACAGGACTGCTGTACTGTATATTCCAGCTGTTGAAATGGGCAATGGATAATAGAACTGCAACTCAAAAAAAAAAAAAGCACTGAGGATACTAAAGCATTTCTGACTATGCTTTAAGATACAAAATATTCCTGATATCCTTTTACTCAGACAGATCCCAACCACAAATATCATCTTCATTTTCTCTTCTTTAAGGAAACTTAATAAGAAAATGCTTCAACTCAGTTCACAAGTAGCTATGCTTCAGTATAGAAAAAAAATATTTTACAAACGTGGTAGACCTGCCTCTCACTCATATTAAAAATCCAACTATATAGACAAAGGAAAGAACAGGACTCCAAAAACTAGACAGCAGTAAAAAAGCTTGTCAGGAAAAACAATGTGAGAAAACAGGAAGAGTTGCCATGATAGGTCCATGCACAATCCAAACCTGAGTAGGAAAGTATTGGAAAAGTAGAGGAGAAATAAAGGCATAAAGAAGACAATTCTTGCAAAATTACATGAAAAACATATTCTCTTTTCTGTACATACCAGTTTGTATAAACATTCAAACACATACACTGTCCTTTTCACATAGTCTTTGGAAGGAGAGAAAATGAAGAATTTGTTTGCACACAACTAAACTTCTTCAGAATACTGCATGCTCTTAAATGTGTTTCCCACAGCTAGTTGCTCCTACATAGGAAAGTCTCATATAAATGAAAACCTAAAAAAAGTATGAAGCCCTAAATCTTTTCATCATATAATTTCCTAAACATAATTTTTGCTCATTACATTGTCAGCATATTACAGGTGTTCACAACATTGGAGTACATCTGGGTCTCCTGACAACCTTAAATAGAAAAGGAAGCAAATCTGAAAGATGAAGAAATATTTTTATAATGACATTAGAAACATAGAAACATAGAAATGTCTGGGTTGGAAGTGGCCTCTAGAGGTCATCTAGTCCAAACCCCCCTGCTGAGAGCAGGGACATCTTCAATTAAAGCAGGTTGCTCAGAGCTCTGTCAAGCCCCACCTTGAACGTCTCCAGGGATGAGGCCTCAACCACCTCCCTGGGCAACCTGTTCAGTGCTCCACCACTCTCATGGTAAAGAAATTCCTCCTTATTTCTAATCTAAATCCACTCCTTTCTAACTTAAAACCATTACCCCTCGTCCTTTCACTCCAGGCCTTTGTAAACAGGCCCTCTCCAGGCTTTTTGTCAGCTCCCTTCAGGTACTGGAAGGTGGCTATTAGGTCTCCCCTGAGCCTTCTCTTCTCCNGCAGTCACTCTGTTGTAGAAAGCCACTAGGTTTGTCAGGCAGGATTTCCCCTGAGTGAAGCCATGCTGGCTGTCCTTGATCACCTCCCAATCCTCCCTCTGCCTTATCAGACCTTCTAGGAGAAGCTGCTCCATAGTCTTCCCAGGCACAGAGGTGAGGCTGACAGGTCAGTAGTTCTCAGCGTCCTCCATTCTACCCTTTTTGAATACAGGTGCAACAGGTCCTTTCTTCGAGTCACCAGGGACTTTACCTAACTGCCAGGACTTCTCCAATATTATTGAGAGTGGCTTGGTGACTCCATCTGCCAGTTCACTCAGAACAGTGGGATGCATTTTGTTGGGTCCCATGGACTTATGTGTGCTCAGTTTCCAGGGAGGTTAAAAAAAGGTTTCCTCCTTTTGTGTGTGGAGGGTCCTGTATTTCAAATAGTGCCACTAGAATCGATACTATATTTAGAATAATAATAGCCAAATTTATAACAAGCATGATTACTTTGGACATAGGTAGATTACTAATTTTGAAAAGAATATTAATTTGTTAAATCTTCAAATAAAATCCAGTCTATTTTGTATACTAATGACATATATGACTGAATAATTTTTCTTGCATGTCAGTATTTAGACTTTTTGATGGATTTTTCTTCAATATTATTTCCAAAATAAGCTTTTTCAGCTTCCCTTTTGCAAATGTTGTTTCAAGTGATATTTAATTTAGATGCATGAAAACTTTTTGCATGTCCATTGTCAAATAGTCATAAAGTGACTTTACAAGAGGCAGCGTCTAAGAAAAAAAAACAACAATTTATTCAGAAATATTTATTTTAAAGGAGAAATGTTTCCATTATAATTACAATGAAGACAACAGCTATATCTCGTTTTCCATAGTGAGCATAGCATTATGGGCTGTAATGTTTTTTGCCTTTCAGTGACATTGTTAGCACTCAAAGACTGTTGTAGTTACGTGAGATACAAAAAAAAAAAAATGGGAAAAAAGCTACAAATTTTGAGAATTCTGAAGTTTTGTTATTGTTTTCATTGGTAGTATAGCTGACAAGACTATGTCTGACTCTGAATATCCTGGTCATTGAATATTCTAAAAGGAGCAGATTCTCAGCTCCCAGTATAGTGTACTGGTCCAGTGTCTTCAAAAATCATCTGTTCCTTACAATCTTAGTATTGTTTCTTTGAGAGTTCAGACCATTTTCTTCATGTGTTTCACAGGACATTTCTTATATACTGAAGTTAAAACAGTCCATGCAACAGATGCTTTACTATTTGATCAGGACTTGGAGGACTTATTTTGATGTATATTTTACTTTTTGTCTAGCTGTTTCAGTTACTTTGTTTTTAATCTGGGATTAATTTTACTTTTTGGGTAAGTTCAAGGTAGCAATTTTGACTCAAATATTCTCATGTAAACTTCATAATGTTTCTAGTTCCCTCAATATTATTATTTTATTGAATTCAGGGTAACTAATTGCTTAGCCAGAACGATGGATTATAGAGGATGTGATGTCCATTTGACTTGTTGATTGGCATTTTGAAAATAAAAGAAGAGATGAAATAGTATTCTTATTTTTTGTTTCTTGTGCAAATGTGTCCAGCAATGTGTGGGGTCCTGCATGGTGTGAACCACAAACTTTACTCGCATCTAGATTAGTAAATATGATCAGCTCCAGCAACAGGGTATGAAAATGCTTCTACTTGTCCAGGGTGTCATGCTCCAGTCAATATCCAACTTTTAAAGCTTAGTCACAATCCATCAAAAGACTTACTGTGGACAGCAAACTTTCCTATGGACCTAGGTGACTTTATTTGTTTGGATGTTATGGGATAAGAATATCAAAAGTAAAATCTTGAAATAGACTGTTTTCTCAGCAAATGAAAATTAAACTCAGTTCATTACATTTACACAGGATTTAAACTTATGTAAAACACCTTCTGTAAATCTCTATATTACCACAGGACGTGTAGGAATTTTGATTTATAGCTATATCACAGTTAGAAAAATACCACTGCTGACTGTCCCCAAATTTAAACTCACTGTGTATAAGTATGAAGAAAATAAATGTCTGTAAAACTGTAGGTTGCATTATCACCTCTGATTTTTTCTATGTGTTCTTTAACTCCTAAGCTCTGAATAGAAACTGATACTTATCCAGTTTTAAATACATGTAATTTTTTTCACTGATTTCAGAAAATTTTGGACAAAAGACAGAGGTTTTAAGCAGTTATATCTATATATCATAACGTCTGCACTGGTTTGCCAGATTTTTCATTGGAATAATAGCAAATAATAACTACTATCAACTTCACTATTGTAAAAACTGTTTTGGATGAAAAAAAAAAAATATATATATATATAGTGTGTGGTTTTTTAGCCCTGAAAAACAAAGAGTTATCAGGTTTCTCCACCAATTTAGCTGCTGGTTCATTATGATTTGACATAAACATTTTACAGTTAGGTATGCATGAAAAATATGGGATTTTGCATCTATTTAATACATCTTATCCTGTCTAATATTAATTAATAATAAGATAAAACTCTATCAGACATCTGGTGTGTCATACGTTGTGCCCTAAGCATGAAAGACTCTACCTGTGTGCAAAAATTGTGACACTATTATAAATCATGAGTTAACTATGCACCGCAAATTGCTTTATTCATTTCATTGGATACATTAGAGAAGGAGGAGTTGGTGTTAGCAACTGCCTTTTTGCTAGCTCTGGAGGTCAGCTACAACAAGCAAAGCACTTTCATCTGGAAAAAATTAAAACAACCCTTGAAGTGTCCGATGAATATTTCATAGCACTTGCAACTTGCAGAGTGTTCTAACGTGTCTCTTTGTACTCCACTCAGCACTGGAGCTAGAGAACCTCGTCTTTACTAAAATCAGTAAACATCAATCACATACAAAAGACTACATCTGAAATGGAAATGTAGGCTACACTTGAGCCCTATCCTATAAATTCTCTTTACCTTTTGAAAAAATATCAGGGACTTTTAGAGACCAGCTTTCCTTTATCTGAAATGTCTTGTCTGTTATTTTTAGGATAAAAAGACAACAATCTTTTCTTAAAATTTACTTCTACTGTAAATTCAATCAAATATTATTTATTGTACTATACCTTGTGCCTTTTGGACTTTCATAATTTTGTTTTTCTTTTAAAGCTAAAATATAAATCCAGTGAGTTTTAATAGATACTTACGAAAGATAAGAAGACACTAGGAAAAAATTCTTTATGGAAAGAGTGGTGGGATATTGGAATAGGCTGCCCAGGGAGGTGGTTGAATCACCATCCCTGGATGTGTTTAAGAATCTCTTAGATGTAGTGTTGGGGGATATGGTCTAGGGGTGAATTTGTAGAGTAGGGTGGAAGGTTGGACACAATGATCCCATGGGTCTTTTCCAACCTAGATGATTCTGGGATTCTGTAACATGTAAGGGATAGAAATGCAGAATGGAGGGAAGATGCTCAGCTTAAATTTATCCTCCAGTCAATGATTTTATAATAATAGTAACAAAATGCAGCAGTTGTAGCTTCAACAGATTAAACAGATTTTAAAAGACAAATAATTTATAAAACTCTATGTTTGAATAGAAACAAATTTTAAAGAATTATGGAATTAGGAAAAGTTCTTTCTTATGATTTTTGTGCAAGAAAGTCACTAATTTTGAGACAAATCTGCACAGGGTATGTGCAACAGATCATGATTCAGATTGAACAGGGTTACAGAGTGCCAGGTCACATCAAATATAATTTTACCTTCTCTGTATCAGAAGCTGCTACAACTGAAGTTGTTTCTTTTCTAAAGCAAATACCTTCACTGTGATTAATGATCAGCTTGTGTACTACCTAGCTCCTCAGTGCTGCCTGGCATCTGTGAGTGGAAGGGATATTTGCTTCCTCATAAAAGAAAAAATTGAACTACAGTCTGCTATGAATTTCTACATTTATTATGTAAGAACTAGGACCTATGCTGATAGGTAGACACACATTTGGATTTTATTTGCAGCTAATTTTTTTAATATATTGTTTACATATGAAGATGAAGCCTGTCAAACAAATATTGCTAACATAAGCTAATGCAATAAGAAAAAAATATTCAAGTAGTTTAGTATTAAATTATGCCAAACAGATGAATAAAACACAGGCATGTTGTGATTTTTGTTATGGAGAAATGTTGCTGGAAATCAATAAAATAGCATGTTTTTTCCAACACTTTGTAGTCAATAAAAATATCAAGTTATGCAATGTAAAAATGTGGAATTTAGGTAAATTTCTTCAGAATGAAAGGCTATTTTTTTTTCAGACAAAATTTATGGATAATACTTTTCCACCTTGCTTCCCAATATGGCTTCCAATTTGATAATGTTTAAATGAAGCTCTGAATCAAGATTACAGATGTGTCAGGCAAAACTACTGATCTTTTCCCCAGATTTTCCTACCGGCAAACTTTTATAAAATGCTAGCTGTTATTAAGAAGGTTCAGAGAACTGGAAATTTAGCTTTCTTCATCATTATACAAAACTTAGGGGTTCTGAATGAGTTATATACTGTCTTATAGAAAAATAACCCACTTTTTGAAACTCTCCCAAGTTACAACTAATTTATGTATCTGACTTGAAAACAAGGATTTTGACTCTCAGCTCTATGTTGAGGATTTGAAATGTAAAATAATTTCTGATCAGAAAGAAGAGGATACACAAGATCAGCCTGCCCTGTAATGGCAAGCAAATACCATTGCAGAGCTGGACAGCCCAAGTCCTTTATGTGTGGACAGCCTTTATGCTGGACAGCCCTGAGTCCTTTATGTGTGGCAGCACTGAGCATCCCATATGCTTGACTATACTTGTTTATGTGTACTCATTGCAAGACAGCACCTCATCTAGGAGGTAAGGGAAAGAAAAACACTCAAGTTAATTCACATCTGGCAATTAAAGAAGGATTATACTGGCTTGGGCAATGCTGCTTTTGAATGTTGCTAACAAGACTGGCACTGATGGGTGACATAAAAAATGTGTATCTTGTAAATACTGTGTTCTGCAATGAGCTATAATGATTCTTGCAGTCCTTGCTCTCACAGAGAGAGAAAGCTGGGGGAAACAGGGACTGTTTATATGGTCATTGCAGTCAGTCACAGTGCTGGCTGTCCTGTTCCTGTCATGAGAAGGAAGGCTCCTTTCCTCGCCCCAGTTTCTGAGATTTCCCAGATTCTGAGACTTT
>VWZY01000733.1:78630-119058 GCA_013399075.1 Chloroceryle aenea | reverse complement strand
CTTGTAAAATGTATTGGTATTTATTGGGTATACAGTTCTACATTAGCGTAGTTTCTCTGCAGTAACTTTTGCCATGGTTTTATTTTTTCTGACATACTTTAATTTAGTGTATATTGGTTAATTAATGAGCGTTAATTTTTTACCCTTATACCTCTGTATGCTACAAGTGACGTGAAGGAATCTGCCTTTAGATGAGATTTTTTTTTTTAACTCCTTCATTTTTAAGCAGATAATAACAAAGATAAATGTTACTTTATACAAACGAATTAATCTCTTTCCAAACATAGGCCTATTATTTTTGTAAACTATTAATCAGCAAATTGGAACATACGTTCTTAAAAAGCAGAATAGAAATCTGTGATTTGTGTAAAGTTATGTGGGACACAGCAGAAACCTAATCCTGATTTATTTATTTGTTTGTTTTTTTTACATTTAATTAATTCAATACTTATCTGAAATAGGCTTGGTCTTGCCAACTTGCTAAATTGTACATTGTAGTCCCAAATGGAAGGTGATTAAATCTTCTGTAAAGCAGTAGTAATCAAATTGTTAAATGTAAAGGTGTGGGGGATTAGGGCTTTTTTCCCCCCTCTCTCAAGAAGGAATACTCCAGTAACAAGTCATTTTGAAAACTCTTCTCTTGGTGAGACCAGAAAATCTTGTCAGTTTAGAAGATTTGTTTCTTGTCTAGTTAAGCACTTACAGTACTTTGGCTTATCATATATTCAGTGTTGGTTCCTTTCCTTTCTAGATGCCATACCAAGTGCAGATCAGATCCGTATAACAACGTCTTTGAAAAGCCAAAAGGGGTCAGTGTGGACAAAAAACAAGTCAATATTTGAATATTGGGAAGTCGAAGTGACCTTTCGAGTTACAGGAAGAGGCCGCATTGGAGCTGATGGATTGGTATTAAGAAGTTGATCTAACTGAGAAAAAATAGACATGCTTTTAAAAGTGGATATTGACTTATGACACTTACTTGCTTTCTGTAACAGGCAGTCTGGTTTACAGAAGAACAAGGCTTGGAAGGTCCTGTTTTTGGGGCAGCTGATAAATGGAACGGTGTCGGAATTTTCTTTGATTCCTTTGACAATGATGGAAAGGTTAGTCTAAAGCAAATTCTTCTTGCAAAGGTTATAAATTAATTTCCTGCCTCTTTTGTACATAAAACTTTGTGGGGAAAAGGTGGGATCTTCTTTAGCTGCTCTCCATCCTTCACTTCAAAGGGATAAATTAAAATTGTCCAGTTTCCCTTAGAGAATTTTTACTAGACTTTTTCACACTTTTTTTTTTTTTTTAAAGTTTGAAAGTTGAAGCACAACACATAATGAATCTCTACTGAATATTGGTTCATGTGTTAGGTTGAAGGGAGAATAGTATGTACACACGTATGAGCTGAAAGTTGAATGTCAATGCACAGTTTGAAATACAAATACATCTGAAGATGTGTGCTTTGGGCAAGGTGTGTTGTACCAAAATATGATATTGTGGAAACAAAAATTTCCATGTCTGCCTTCGGAGATGCTCTTTTTCTTGAAATGGATCTGCCTTGAGTAGTACAGCAGCAAAAATTCTGTAGCAGATGGGGGTGACATTTTCTGTTCTGAAATTCCAGTTTTCCAGTCCAGAATGATCCTGTGAAACTTAACAATACTGAGTAGGTCTGCTTTGCTTTTTTTGCTTCTCCTGCAGTACTTTGGTGTGTTTTTAGATGTTTTAGATACACTTTTGTAGGTATACGAGCTTTTTCCCTACAGATGGCTTCTGATAAACAACAAACTTCATCTTATATGAAAGTTGAAAGGCTGAACATTTACGTTTCTGATCTTCAATGACAAGATGTAGAATTACTGTTCAACCTACTAAGAATTTTCAAATCCTGGATGATTTGCCCAGTGTTACCTAGCCAAAGTTGGATGTATTAAGTCATCTATTAGTTTCCTGATCTGTATATATATATATATATATATATCTCACTACATATGGATTTCTTTCCCATCTCTGTCTTTTATATTTCTGTATTTGTCAAATTATGGCAATTGGTGTCATCTCCAGGAATTTTAATTTATGTGGGTTATTTTCACTCCTAATAATGCAGAGAGCATAGCAGTCTCATGCAAAGCATGCAGAATGGCACAGCACTACTCTGATATTTTGCTTATGTAATCCTGAAATACAGAAGGAATGAAAACACTTGTGGTGTATTCGTAGTGCAATGACTTTAGGCGCTTTATTGTGAAAAGACTCTTAGTGATGTTACTTCTGTTTCACTTCCAATTAAACTATGCTATTTGTTTGCTATTCCTTCTTCTAGAAAAACAATCCTGGAGTGACTGTTGTAGGCAACAATGGAAAACTTCTGTATGACCATCAGAAGTAAGTTTTATTTTCAGTGTTAATGATGAATGTTTGCTTTTGAATGATAACGTGTTGTATGAGCATCTGAGATACGTTACAACATTTCTTTCATACGAACCTTTGCTGTTTCCTTTACACTTAAGTTTTTCTGTTTATTAAAACACCATTTTGGCAGTAAAAGCACAGAATTTAAGTATTTAAATGGCATATGTCCTTTGGGACGGGTGAACTTGGATAAACAGAGGTACCTCTTCGCTGCTTGGGGATATATTCCACACACAACTAATAACCAACAAAAGCAACTATCTGAAAACTAATTGCCTGTTACTAAAATTAATGAGTTTCATTTTCATTTCTGACTTTTTATTGTCAGCTGCACAATTGCAATCTTTTTGGATTCTCTGAGGAGAGAGGTGTCTAGCTTAGTGGGCACAGTCCAGACTATAGTTTATCTCCACCTTAGTTCATCGGTGCAGCAATATCTCCTAGAAGCAAACAGATTTCCTCATTACTGCAGTCTGTCTATATTGTGTCCTGTGTAAAGCATCTAGAGCAGTTGATTCCAGACTTCAGAAAAGTTCAGTGCAGCTGTGAGACTGCTTCTGAAAAACTTGCATATTGAAAAATGATCAGGATGTTACTTAGTGATACAGTGATGCTTTTTTGTCTTAGCTGATAAAGCATAAGATACAGTTTTATGCGAGTTGTCTTCTTGCATAGTGATGGCTCCACACAAGCATTGGCATCCTGCCAGAGGGACTTTCGTAACAAGCCCTATCCTGTTCGAGTAAAGATAACATACTACCAAAAAAAATTGACTGTAAGTACTCTGAAATAACATAATCGCTCATGTTTCTCAGCTTTTTAAGTGTGAGATTTTTGAAACTGTTTGTTAACCCAAAGACTCCATATGGTTAATTTCAATAATCTTGAAAATGTTGAGCTCGGTAGGAGAACTTGAAAGGAAGTGCAGTATATTCAAATGCTAGGAAAGTTAGCTA
This sequence comes from Chloroceryle aenea, assembly GCA_013399075.1. Lineage (NCBI taxonomy): Eukaryota > Metazoa > Chordata > Aves > Coraciiformes > Cerylidae > Chloroceryle > Chloroceryle aenea. Next base: position 115,699 of record VWZY01000733.1, on the reverse strand, counting down.
CATTGGTGTATCTGTAGTTTCCTGAGCTAACTCAGCAGGTACTACTCATTTTTCTGATGTTAGTAGGAGTCAGTCATACAAGTGTACATGCATGTACTCACACTCTTCTGTGGCTGTTGGCTTGCCTGTAGGGGTAGCCCAAAGCCAGCGTCTGTTCCTCACCTTCCAAGGGGTTGAGCAGCTCCTGAATGTGAACTGCATTTCTCAAGCTGATATGAGAGATGCAGAGGGTTTTGTAGCTAGTTGTAAAAGGCTCTTGAAATGTGACTAATAAATGGAAGCTTGGTTTGACATTAGATTGAAATGTGCTACTTGAGGCTTCCAATCTTCAAGAACTATATAGGGCTTTGAAGATTAAAGAAGATGGAAAACCTCTGTTACAAGGGAGTTTTCAAGACTTCTTAACTACTATTCAAATGACTGTGAATTCCCTCTAGATGAGGAGAGAAAATTACTAATGTGGTGCTGAGTTGCAGCAGCTATCAAGTGTGTGGGTTTTGTCTTCTGATCATTCTGAAGAGGTGCTACTGATTGGTATAAGCCATAAAACACACAGCTGTCATTTTGTAGTAAAAAAATCTCTAAAAGGAAACAAGTATGCACCTAAAAGAGACTGGACCTTGTACTGTGGTGTAATGGTAAAAACCGTCTCTCACTCTTGAATGAAAATTAAATTTTGAACTCCAGAGCTGCTCTCCTTTTGAATCTAGGAACTCTTCTGGCCCAAATGTTGCTGCTGACCTTGGCAATTCTGCAAATGCATCCATGGAGGAAGAGGGAATCTCTCTAAACTTAGAATCATCTTAAGAACAGTAAGGGATGAATCTTCTATATCAGGCCAAAAACTGTGTTGCCCAGAACCTTTTTGGGATGTATACTTTTGATAGATTGGCCTTTCATGATCTTTGCATCAAGCCTTGAACCGGAGTTTATATTATTACTCCATGATCAGTCTTAGAACAGAATAGAATAGATTAATTCCATTTGGAAGAGACCTACAATGGTCATCTAGTCCAACATTCTGACCACTTTAGGCCTGACCAAAAACCAAGGTATGCTGTTAAGGGCATTGCCCAAATGCCTCTTAAACACTTAAGAGCTTTGGGGCATCAGCCATCTTTAGGAAGTCTGTTCCAGGGTTTGACCACCCTCTTGGTAAGGAATTGCTTTCTAATGTTCAGTCTGAACCTCCCCTGATGCAACTTTGAGTCATTCTCAGGCATCCTGTCCCTGGATCCCAGGGAGGCTCTCCTGATGAGCTTTTTCAGCACTTCCCTCTCCACATCCCCTCCTCATGAAGCTGCAGTGAGCAATGAGGTCATCCCTCAGCCTCCTGTCCAAACCGGACAAACTTGGTGTCCTCAGACACCCCTTACAGGACATGCCTTCCAGTCCTGTCACCAGCTTTGTTGTCCTCTGCATTCAGGTGTGTGTTCAAGTACCTTAACATCCTTTTTCAAATTGTCAGGCCCACAGTACTCAAGGTGAGGCTGCACCGGTGCCAAATGCAGTCAGGTAGTCCCCTCCCTTGACAGGCTGGACATGCTGTGTTTGATGCACCCCAGGATGCAGTTTGCCTTCTTAGTGCTGGGGCACACTACTGACCGATAGTAAGCCTACTGTCAACCCCTAGATCCCTTTATGCAGGGTTGCTTCCCAGCCACTCCTCTCCCAATTTGTACTCATCCCAGTTGCAGGATCCAACATTAGTTCTTGTTAACTTTCATACTGTTGGTGATTCCTAATCCTCCCATCTATCTGGACTGCACTGCAAGGCCTCTTGTCCCTTTAGTCAACAGCACCTCCCAGTTTAGTACCATCAGCAAACTTACTAAAGGTGCAATCAACTGTCTGGATGCAGGAGTTGAAAAAATTGTTGAACAGCACCATCCCTAGAATTGAGCCATGAGGGACACTGCTGGTGACCGGTTGCAAGCCAGAGGTAATGCCATTCACTGCAGCCCTCTGAGCCCTGCTGTCCAGTGAGTTCTTTACCCAGTGTACCGTGAACCTGCTCATCTCACAGGTGGACAACTGGTCCAGAAGCAACTATCCCTTACAGTATGCAAAAACCTTATGGAAATCCAGTACTACATCCACCACCTTCCCTTTATTCACTGGGTGCATGACCTTATTATGGAATATCAAATCGGTTCAACAGGACTTGCCCTTCATGAGCCCATGGTGACTGTGCCTGATGATTACACTGTTCTTTAGATGCTTTCCAATAGCAGTCAGTATGATCTTCAGTTTTTCCAGATACTGAGATTAGACTAACAGGTTTGTGGCTTCCTGGATCTCTCCTCATGTCCTTCTTGAAAATTTGAATAACGCTGGTTAGCTTCCGGTCAGCAGGGACCTCCCCAGACCCTGAAGACCTTTGCTTGATGATTGAGAGGGGTTCTACTGTAATGTCCACCAGCTCCTTCAGTACTCTGGGATGGAACCCCTCAGGTCCCATGAATTTACAAATGTTCAGCTGATAAAACAGGTCCCTTTACAATTTCAGTGTCTACAAGTAGCACGTCACTGTTCCTGCAACTGTGGTCCTCCAGCTCTGAGGACTGGGCAGCCCTAGGTTTATCAGTATGGTATAGACTAAGGAANGAAGAAGAAGGAAAAAAAAAAAAAAAGAAGAGCTGAACCCCTCCTTCTTCATCCCTATTTGTCCTTCTTCATCCCTATTTGTCAGGTGACCATCTTCAATGGGTATTGGCCTGGTGTTTTCCTTTGAGCTAGTTTTTGGCTTCTAGTATCAGCTGCTGAACTACCTGATAAGTTGTATTTGTGACCATGACTGTAAATTGATAAAGCAATTAACGCAAACAGATTTGAGTGGTGGAAATGTTAAGTGTTTATCCTTTTAGGTATTAATTAACAATGGCTTTACTCCGGATAAAGACGACTATGAATTTTGTGCGAAAGTGGAAGATATGGTGTTGCCATCACAGGGATATTTTGGAATATCTGCAGCAACAGGGGGACTTGCAGGTAGCAAATGTTTAAAATTGTGACGAATGACATGGGGACTTGAAGGACTTGCAAGAGTGGGGGTTTATTTTACTGCCGGTGTTGGTCCATTATACCAATATTTGACTGTAATGATGTAATTAGTCCTCTCCCATTCCCAAATTGCCAGTGTGCTTAGGCCTTTTCCAGGCCAGAGCAGGACTTGCAGTTTGTGCCAAAAAAGATGTTGTGCAGTCTCATTCCCTGATGCATAAAGTCTTGTGAGTTCTTTGAGAGGGTGCTGTTGCTGAAGATCTTTTGCCAGTGCAATGTTGACTTGGGAAGTACCAGGATTTGTAATGTGTAGCAGTAGCAATTAACAGTGGTTTTGTTTTGTTTTATCTTTGTTCTGTTTGTCGAATACAGATGATCATGATGTCCTGTCTTTTCTGACCTTCCAGTTGACCGAGCCTGGGAAGGCAGTAGTAAGCAACTTTATGCATAATTAGTAAACCATGTTGTTGTATATGTTTTATATGTAGGAAAAAGCTATGGGTCTACATAGGAATGTCTGTTTTTTCACATGAGCAAATAATATATTAACTAATTGTCTTAAGTCTTCAAATCTGAAATCTGAACTGCCTTGCTGGAGAGTAAGTTATATGGGAGTGGTAGAGAACATGAAAAAATCTCCCCACACCCCCCTGCCCTTTCCCTTTTCTTTGGTAATGTTTTAAAGCCAACACCAGATGCAGAAATTCCTCAAAAAGATAAAGAGAAGTATCAAGAAGAGTTTGAGCACTTTCAGCAAGAATTGGATAAAAAGAAAGAAGAATTTCAAAAGGAACATCCTGATGTACAAGGGCAGCCAGGCAAGTTATCCGAGTGATTTTTCAGTTCTTAAGGAAAACGTTTGCTTTCTGGGATATTCAGAACTATAGCCTGATACTCGTGACTGATCTTGCGAAGCTCCTACTGATGTTATTTACTTCAGTTAAGAATGTTTGGTCTTCTGTTTGAAAAGTGTTTTCTGAAATACAAAGTCCCTTTTGTCATGCCTGTATTGAGAGCAAAACAAACGGAAATGTGTGAAAGATGCGGATCTGTATGGAACCCTAGAAGGGAGAGAAGGTCACACATCCCTCTGTAAAGTTATGATTAAGGAAGCGTGGCCTTCTTGGTTATTTGAAAATGTATTTGCAGGATCAGCTTTTTGGTCCATTTCTGCACATTCATAACAAACTTTTCCCCATCTTATTTTATGGATGGTTATTAAAGATGGGCTAGAGGATATGCTGGAATATGTACTTACTTGGAAAAGCTTTTTAATACTTGTCCACTATTGGACATGTGTTGAGTTCTGTCAGCTTATGCAGCACATCATTAGCTGGCATTCAGTGTTGGCATTCGAGTTGGCTAATGACCAGATTTCCAGCCTAATGTTCTTAAAAACCGTGGCCTTTATTTTTACACGTTAAGCTCTTTATTGGAAATTTAAGTTTGACTGGCTAAGGCAGAATTGCCCTTCACACTACTGATACAACACATCTGCATCTTTCATCAAGTATTGACTTAAAGATGCTTTGAACCGAACAGCATCTTTTCACTGATTTCAAATGATACTTAATTTAGGCAAATTATAATAATGACTCGCCCACTTCCATGAGTGTTTGGACAAAGTGCTTTGACTTTGATTGTTCTGCTATAGAACATGGAGGGGGTTTGTCTGCTTGGGTTGAGGTTTTGGTTGGTGTTGTTTGTGGTTTGGTTTTTGGTTTTGTTTTGTTTTCTTGAGCTGGGCAAAAAAAAAACTGCTTATTTGAAAATGTAATGGAAGCCAGCCTATTTCTTACTTTCGTGTCTTGCATTAGCTGTATTTGAACACAAATGTACTTCAGGCATCTAGACCTGAAATTTCCAGTTGTCATCTCTTTCTACACAGTGATAAGTGAAGATTGTTCTAAGGTCCTACACCATTTTATCTTCATCTGTGTTTTTGAACTATTGTCCAGCCTTCCATTGATAAGAAATAATGATCTTTTTGCCACAGTTTTTCTAACTTTCTTCTTTCTGATATTGTTGAAACTGCAGAGGAACTCACTCAAAAAGTGCAGTCACACCTCTATTTCAAGCTACTCTTTTTAAAGCTTCTATTTTCTAAAAAGTAGCTGTTAATACCTGCAAATCTTTTCTGAAGTATAGTTTGTAATGCAGTGCTACCTTATGCAACAGTAGTTATCTCCTGACAAAAACGCCATCCTGCTTCCATTTTATGTAGCACATTACCCAAGTATTGAAATAGGGTATCTAAATTGGAGTCTGGGTTTGAGTTTGTAGATATCTCTGTTCAGTTCTGGTCCCATTTGCCCATCTTTTGCCCTGGCAATGGAGATAAATAAACACCAATTATATCCCATATGGGGACCAAGTAGATCCACATGGAAACTTTAAGGGTTGAAGAAAAATGACAGAATGCAACTTATGAGGAACACGCATACATATATATATACACGTATGTGTATATACACATCTCTATTAAAGAACTCCCTGTGCTTTTTTCTTATCAGCGGATGATCTTTTTGAAACTGTAAGTGATCGTGAACTGAGGCAAATCTTTGAGGGGCAGAATCGAATTCATCTTGAAATCAAACAGCTTAATAGGCAATTGGACATGATTCTGGATGAGCAGAGGAAATACGTCTCTGCAGTCACTGATGAGATTGCTAAAAGAGGAGCTGGTTTTCCAGGTCAACAAGGACAGGTAAATAAATAATCAAAAACCCCAAGCACTAAAACACGGTGATTGTTAAGTCAGCCTAATTTCAGCAGTGTGATTGCAGATATGCTTTTTCCAAGAGATGTTGATCTTTTTCTCACCCCAGCTCCCCTCCCTGCCAGGTTTCCCAGCAAGAGATTGAGACAGTTGTGAAAACTCAAGAGGAGGTCATTAGACAAGTAAATGAGATAAGGTACCTGCTTTCTAAATATTATTTTGATTTTTATATTATTACTTAAAATAATTGACAAACTTGAAATCTCTCTGTGTCAGTTGCTGTAGTGATTATTCTGCATACATTTAATTTCTATAATACAGTAAGTTCATGTCCCTAGGGCGGCTAAGCCCCCTAATTTGTTGCTTTTTTTTTTTTTAATCATGAGATTGCACTTCAATAGGTAAGTCCAGTCCCTCTAAAACCAATTGACTTCTGCTAATGTGATAGCCTACTACCTCATGGAAATTTAGTTTTCTGATTTTGGAGTACTGCTAACAACATGCACATAAATGCCTTGGATTTATACCTAGTGAACCTAAAAATAAAAAGTAAAGGTGTATTGGAATATCTTGTCGATATACTCAGTCTCCTCCTGATATAATAAGAGTTCTTTATTATATAATAATATTAATAATATCTGTAATATATTTAGATAGTATCACATGAGATATGCCTGAGGTTTGGTTTAGAGTAAACAGCCTGTAAAAGCATGTGAGTTAGTTCTGTACTAATGAGAATGTCTGTGCATGTAATAAAACTTGAGATTTATTGATTATTGTTCTAATTAATTTTTCTAGGTAATCTGCTTCTTTCTTCAATACAGACATATATTTTGTCTCTTTTTTCCCTAATTTTGCTCTGACTTCCTAAAGCTTATATGCTGATTATTGCTCTGTAGTGGCCCTAGTGTTACTGATTTGTGTATGGCAAATTATTTACAGTTTTATGTCAAGTCTCCCAGAATTCCAGTGTATACAATTACTTGGCTTATTAGGTGCTAAGGTATATTATCATGCAGCACCAAAGCGAGGTCAGGGGTTGGGGCAGCACTCTAATACTAAACTGCTGTCACTTACTTTACGTAGTAAAGACAGAAATAGGACGGGGGGTGTGTGTAATGTGCCAATGTATAGTGTCGACCCTTTTAGTAATCTTGTCCCCGCTTCTTGTAGGGTAGAGAAAAATGGGGTGTGTTTTTTGGTTGGTTGGTTTGCTCTTTTGTCAGAGGACTTTGTGCCAGTGAACTTCCTATCTGCAGGGACACTTGCAATTTCCAAAGTGATTAATATTTTTGCTTTTTTAAGATGCAGTTTGCATTACCAAACGAAGTAAAAAAACTTGAAGGTGCTATACTGTGAAAATAGATTTGAGAAAATTCCTGTTTGATAGGGGTGTCTCTGTGTACTGCTTCTAGGATGTGCTGTCTTTATCAGCAATGTCTTTCAGTGGATTTAACTCCTCATTTATAATAGTTAAAACATTCCTTATGTTGGGCTTAAAAAAGAGAAAAACAATTCCTACGGTTGTGGATTTTTTCCTGTATTAGTTGAAGGGCAGCTCTTGTGATTTATTTAAGTAGGTCAGTGGTTTTGTAGAACAAAGATTAGAGTACTTCCATTTTTGCACTTGCTCTTCCATGAAAGCTTTTATGTTAATATTCTTGACAAATCTTTATACCTTGTAGCAAATTAGATTTTCTTGTTAACGTTGGCAGTCTGCCCTTTTGGTGACTAGTTATTAGGTATGGGTTTGTGTAACATCATCTTAATATTTTTCTTAGATTAAAGAAATGTTTTATTTATCGAGAGAAATGAACAGCCCGCTGTTGCGTTGCTGGTCATCCCGGAGGAGAAGGACTTACTGTCTAAGTAATTTTCTTGTCAAGATTTGTGGCCTTCTTAATCATCTGATTACAGAAGAATCTTGCATGTTCATGTAGTAGAAACTATCATCACGGTATTGTTCATGCAAAAGTAAATGTAAATTAAATTTTGTAAAGACAACGTCTATATGGGGAAATTATTTTGCCTTTAGCAAAGAGGGCATTGATCTGGGGGAAGGTGGGTGTGCAGATTTCTATTAAATACATAGGGATGGTGGTATTACGGGGGAGAGGAACAAAATAAGTGTCACGTTTGTGTTCTAGAGCTGAAAATAGTGGGGCAAGGTAAACAATGGGATGGCTGCGGATAGACAGAATTACTATCGGCATTGCTTAAGCAGTGGTCAGAATGGTGGTCGCATGGGTTAAGAAAAAAAATCTTCCAGTGAGAAATTTGCTTCTAAATTAGAAGTAAATTCAAAGTACAGGTAAATATTAATCAATCTTTAAGTACTCTATACAGTGATGATACAAAATCTGTAACTTCTGGGTAGCGTATGTGCTAACTTGAGTCAAGTTAGGGTGCTTTTTTCATTCATTTTGTATGTCTTAAGTTCCAAACCAGAAATGTGGAATGAGGAAAAGGGGAGAGCTGGTTTTGATCAGTTTTGCTTGCAGTGGCTTACAGAAGTAAACAGCTGGGTTTCGGTAACTCCTTTTGTTAACTTTGGAACTTTAGAAACGAGCTCATTGAGGGAGACGCTGAGAGTTTTGCAGAAATCCATGGCTAACTCCATCTGGCCTGGAGTGCAGCACTTTATCCGGAATACCTGGAAATGTAACCGTGGCAAGAAATCAATCTAATATGTCCTCGAAGTGGGATTGAGCTTTTACAAAGATAACAAGGAAGGGTGAATTCTTGGATCTTTTTGTTACTGGAAGTGAAATGAGTTTTTTGGGGTTATGTGGGAGTTGTGCAGAATACTGGTTGTCTAGTGTGTTAAATTCATTTGTGTGATTTTTTTATTTTTATTTTTATTTTATTTTTTTAATTTTTTTTTTTTTAGAAAATGGTAGTCTTCAGTTAGAAGAAAAGCATATTGCTAATCTAGCATTTAGTCTTGGCCATAATTATTAAATGCCTCTTAGTGTGTAGCTGCTTCAAGTAGTTACACAGACCATTCTTAGAATGGAGTGAAAGTGGCTGTAACACTAATGTAGCAGATCTGTGCTTAGTATTTTTACTTCTGGAGGGTTGTCACAGTGCCTTTGAATAGGTGTGTACCTTAGTGTTTCTGCAGAAAGAGTTAGGACTGCACCTTGAAGGCATTGAAGTAAGGTCTCATCTGAACAAAATGTCAAGTTTTAAATACATTAAAAAGAAATCCAAGACATACATTTTGATTTTTTATTCTGTTAATAATGAAAAGATTAACATTCACATGATAAATATTTTAGCTGTAGAATAATCCTCTTTGCAACTGAAAAGAAACATCACAGTAGGGGAAAATTATATAAACATATTGATTGGAGATGAAGGCTTTTTTCTCTTATTGACTAGTTTACCTCAAACAACATTAGTTATGGAACCTCAACTTTTTATGGATTTAACTTGATTTGTTGTAGAAGCAAAATGAATTCAGATGAAGACAATATTAAGTATTATGACAATGCATATGGGAAATGAGTTTCTCCAATAAATGATAATCATGAAACAAGGATGTATCTAAATCTTTTCTTATCCCTAAAGCCCCTTCTTTATTTTTATTTCTTACATGACTGCTTTTCGCTTTTTTTTTTTTTTTTCCCAAACAGATTTTAGTTTTCTTCAAACATTGCATTAAATTCTGCTTATCCTAAAGCCTTGGCAAGAGCCTCAGATAAAACACTTGGTTTATACTTCATCAGTCAGGGAAAGCAGATGTCTTAGCAATAAAATATTTGCCAGATCTTGTTTTTGGATAGACCGTGAGATGTGGTGTACTGTACAAATCGAAACTGACTGCGGAGTTAAATATTTCTTTAAATCATAATTTGATTGAGGAATTATTTTGTGATTGGTATTCTTGGAAGCTAGAAAACATGTTTTCTGCTTTTGGGGGCATGTATGTATTTTAATGGACTAAAAGATGTCCAAAATAACTCCTATTTCTAGAAAAGCTCTTCTGTGCTGAAGGCTATTTTGTTGTTTGCTTGCTTCAGAAACTCCGTGGCTGATGCTCTGAGGTTGATCAGTGGAGCTCAACATCCTGGCTCTGCTGCAGGAGCCTATGAAACAACGCAGCACTTCAATGACATCAAAGAACACCTTCATGTAGTAAAGAGGGACATTGAGCATTTAGTACAACGGAATATGGTAATTTATGTGCTGGTAGTGTAAAGCATGGCTGTAATACTCCTTTATTTGGCTGTTAGTGAAAAGCTAGGATGAGCCAGCATGCAATTTACGGAGCAATTAATCCTTCATTAAGCTGCTTCACTAAAACTGCACTGCCTTGACCTAACTGCATGATCTGTGTCTTGATGAGAAGTTTTGCACAAAGAGCATGATTTTTAGTCTAATTTCCTGTGGAAACAAGGTCAAGCAATTAGGTTTTCTGGGTGCTTTTTTTTGTGTTTGCCCCCCTACTTAACAGCTTTATACAGAGGACATTCTTTATTGCTTCTGCACAGAAGGGAGAGCTTTAATCAGGGGAAACTTGGGCAGGCTCTGCTTAAGGTCTCTTGAGTGTGAAAGATGACTTCATTCACATTCATGAGCACCTTAGTCTAGCCTAGGTAGCAATTAAGCTGAATTATCTTATGGTCTCATTGAAGTTTCTTGATTTCAGGGTTAATTTACCAATGATTTGTTCTTTCATTTTTAACCCTCAGCCAGTTTATCTGAGAAATGTAAAGGTAGAAGGGGAAAGTGAGATGGGGAGTAAGATAATGATTTTTGTGTAGTGTAGTGTCATTTCTGTCTATGCTTTCTGGCCATATTCTGATCTGTAGATCACATTGCAAAGACTTTGTTTTATGTTTTACATGTCTTTTGATGGTATGTCATCTTTGGTCTTTTCTCAAATACTGTTTTTCTTGGGTTCTAGCCATCTAGTGAGAAATCGAAATGTCCAGACTTGCCACCTTTTCCAGCGTGCTTATCTACAGTGCACTTCTTCATATTTGTAGCAGTGCAAACAGTGTTATTCATTGGTTATATCATGTATAGGTACGTATGGTTTTGTTCAAAGACAACAGAGCAAATGATTTTAGAACTTCTGACTAGAAATGCAATTGCAGTGGATGATTATGTTAATCTTCTTTAAAACAAGCAATCATTCAGATTGGAAGAGACCTTGGGAGGTCTCTAGTTCAACTTTCTGCTCAAAGCAGGCTCAACACTGAATTCAGACCAGGTTGCCTAGTGTTTAAACTGATCGTGTCTTAAAAACCTCCAAGAATGGAAAACATACTGTTGTTACAGACCCCGCTGGAAATGTTTAATTATCATCATGAAGCTTGTTTATTCTTCCCCCACTGCCCTGGGAACATAGTGGGAACTAATGGGAACCTGGCCTGTTTCAATTTGACTGTTGTGTCTATTTCTTACAATGCACATCTCTGTAAGGAGACTGTCCCCATCTCCTCAATAACATCTTGTGGGTATTAGAAAGCTGCTGTTAGGCCTCCTGAATCCTTCTTTTGTCTGAACAAACTGACTTCTTTCCCTCCTTCTCTTGAGGCACATGCTTCATCTTTTCACCACTATCCTTGTGGTCCTGTGCTGAAGTTAGTGACATTTGTTGGTATCTTAAAATCTGATTTTATTTTTTATTATTATTTTTGATGTGTGTACCTACAAGCTACTTACCTCACCTTACAGATTCCTGAGTGAACTCTTTTTACTGATACGTATCCCGTCATCCCTTTTCTATGTAAATTCTACATGATACTGAGAGTGTGTGGACTTCTTTCCTCTCAACTCATTGGGATGTTTTCTCTGTTCTCTTTCCTCATCTTTGTAATGTCATCATGGTCAGATTAAATTTGCGTTGGTGGAAAGGAAAACATGTTGAGAGTGAGGACTGCCTTGCTTGCTAGTTTTTTTCCTTCTGCTTCTCACACTTGGTGGGATAAGAAGTAGGGACCAAAGGAGCTGCATTGCCCTTTAAAGAGAAAATCCTGTTTGTTACCTTTAACGGAAGGATAACTAGCATTAGGAGAAGACCAAGGCTGCTGATAACACTAATTTTTACTGTGATGCCTGCTTCTCTGCAATGTGGAGACCAGTGCATTTCTTGTATGTCACATTATGCTGTCAGCTGGGAAGATGGTTTCCAAGACAAATGAAGAGCTGGCCTCCTCAAGCTATTTCTGCTGGCCTTGTAATTCTAGCATCTGCACACAGTTGATCTACAGGATCCGTCTCCACTAAGGAAATAAATGTTTTGTGCCAGAGGGAAAATGAAATCCCATTTACAGTAAATGCTTTCACTGCTTAGTTGCCTGTGTTTCCTCCTCTATGACAGTCTTGTAGGCCAGTCAGATACTGAGAAGCTTTAGAAAATTTTAGCCGAAGTATTTTAAAAATTGGTTCATACGTTCTTTCACCGTTTCTGGCTTCTGTCCAGAATTCTTTGTTTCCTTCTGTGTTTGATGCAAAATTGGAACTACGGTGATGCTATTAATGACTTTGAAAATAAAAATTACATCCTGTTTTTGTGATATTACTTATGTTTGATTTCCTTAAGTCGCTGTTGACAGGGAATGGAATCTTTTCATCTCCAAATAAATGAAATACTTATTTAAGCCAGTTAGCTAGTTTTATATTATAAATACTTAATAAGTTCTCTTCTGCCTTTTCTTTCAGGAGTCAACAAGAAGCAGCGGCCAAAAAATTCTTTTGATGACCTGTTCCTTTTGTGTGTACATGACAGCAGTATGTATGCACAGAAAATTATACACTTCTGTAAATGATGGAAATTTTAGTGTTTGGTATACTTCAGTATTGTAAATTATTTAATTTTGTTAAACTGATTTCTCATTTAAACTGTTAATGATAAAGTTAAAACAGACTGGGGAACAGCAGAGCCTATCTAGCTCTATGTTTTCAGCTAGCTTTCTCATAAATGCTGGAAGGCAAATGCCATATTCCTCTTCTTTTGAGATTTCAGGGGAGAGTTTGGTTCGTTATAATAAGAAATGCAGGTGAATCAGTTTAATAAAAAAAAAAAAAAAAAAGGAAGAAAACAAAGCAAAATCTAAACAAAACTAAACAAACCCAAAACAAACCCAAAACCAACCAAACAAAAAACACACACAAAAGAAGCCCCAAACCCAAACAAACAAAAGCCAACAAAAAACCCCAAACCCCACATAACTGTTCTTATATATTTGAGGGGCAAGGGAAGATAAAATTTATAAACATTTGATTTCTTTATCTCTTGGATTTAACAGTTTAAGAATTATTTAGTTAATTCTAACTTTTCATGAAATATAGATTTCAACAGTATAATATGTGGACACAAAGACAGCCCTCTAACAGTGACTGTTGACACCTGGTGTAGAAAACAAACTATACAGAGCAAGCAAATAGTCTTACCCCCTTCTGTTGGTTTTAGGCAGTGAGGAAAAGATGATCAAGTAGTTTCTTCAAATATAGTGTGGGACTGATTTCTTTTTGTAGTTTCAAGTGTGTCTGTAATCTTGTTTGGAGATTTGTGGAACTTCTTCAGCAAGGATGTCATTGCTTTATACCTCTTCAGATCTGATTTTATTAAGGATATGTTTCATGTATCAATATGTCTTTACTTTTATAAAACTGTCATGTGTCTTTCATATGTCAAGTACAGATGTTTTGATTTAGATTTTCACATGGCAAGAATTCTAAACTGCAGGTATTGAGTGTTAACCCATCTCTTCACAAACTGTTGAATCAGACATGTTTGTTGATCCAGCAGCTATTGTAGAACCAGTGTTGTGTGTCAATTCCTGCTTTAATATCAAAAGCATAAGAGTGAAGATGTATTTTTTATATTGCTTATCAGGTGAACATTTGCTTAAGGAAAGAAACAAAGCAGATAGCCCAAAGTAGGAACACGAGATGAATTCATTTTTCCTTGTTTACCTATCTGTGGTAACTTTGTCCTTGAACTGCTTGTGTGTAGAGTTAGAATGAGGTGTTCTGTTTTGTTTTGCCTTTAATTTGTAAAATACACCAATGCATCACGATATTTCACTTTTAATTATTAATCTGTTCGAATCTACAAAAAATCTGGAATCTAGCGTACTATTACTGCGTTCCTACAGTCTGCTCCCTCGGAGTGTAGCACATGCTGCCAAGTTTGCTGCAATGAAGAACACCTTCAGTATTGTGCCTGTCAGTTTGGAGAATTGATAAATCTATGCAATGTATTTTGTTACTTAAAATACAGTGTCCAAGAAGTGGATGTCTGTGCTATACCCATAAAAGAAGACTCCCTACACGTCTGTTTACATAGCTCCAGTATGTAGTATACTGTGGTATAGCTTTATAGATTAATTTCTAAATTTGAGAAGATTTTTCTGTCCTGATTGGAGAAACTACTGCCACAAGCTAATTTTGCTGGATAAATATGGTAAAACAATGAAGAAAACTTTTCAGATAAGTGAGAATAAAACATAGGAAATTATCCATTTGGTTCTTTCAACACCAGCAAATATTTACAGGTGCCTCGGGTCTAAGCTGTTACAATCCTGACTCTTCTAACTAAATTAATGTCTTTTCATTGTTCTGAAAATGTACAGTGTTGTTCCTTTCAATTGCAAGCCTTCCTGCATTGGTGCAACACCTAAACAGAACTCCTTCACTCAGCAGGCTTTGCAAGACCCTTCATACAGAAAGGCTGGCAATTCTGTTTGGATAAATAGATGTGTATATCTGTCATCATAAGGAACGGCTCGAATGTATCAGTTGGGCGCCTGTTTTTTTTGTTGCGGGTTTTTGTTTTTTTACTGTGAATTTATCCAACTGTAACTTTTGTGTCTTTTGTTAGAAAGAAGAGAAAGCTGGGGGTGGTGTTTAGGGAAAGATTTGAACCTACAGTTGTATCTTCAGTGTGAAGCTTGGCTTGTGTGTTCATGCTGCTAATAGATCTGACGTATCTTCCATGTGCAACTAGGAAACTTTTGTATTGGGGATCAGAAGGTCTAAAGCATAACATCCAAAGAGTGGTAACTTTGCTTCATGCTTCATTTCACAGTCCTCTCTCCTTGGAACTTCTGTAATTGCTCTGTCACTCACTGGATCAAAGGAAAGCTCCCAGTTGCCCAGCTCAACTTGTCCTGTCTGTTCTTGAAGAGGTAGCAACAAATTTGGACTTTTAACAATATTTGTCAGTCAATGTAGCCTCTTTTTGTGGCTGGTTACTAGAAGTTTCTTTCAACAATGATAGTGTGTTTCTTACCAAGTAAGATTTCAGGACTAGGAAGAGAAGACAACTTGGAATCCAGTTTGACCATGTAGAGGGGAGCAAGTCTTATAATTGTATTTGAAGTGTGGATGGTAAGTAGCAAATACTTGGCAGTGACAAGAGAATCTCATTGTACTGGTCAGGGTGTGTTAAATCAATGCTCATACCCAAATCTTTCAAAAGTAAAATTCACAAATGGTTTGTAAATTACCTAGCTTCCTGTTTGAAGAAAATTTGACATTTAGCAATGCATCAATTACTGTAACACTGAAGACTGTCTACTGTTTTTTGGGTTTTTTAAAATTCAAACAGCTGACATTTTCATATGCTTGTTTCTGACTAATGTAAATTGACACTCGGAGTTCAGAGATAACCTTATTTGAATAAAGATGCATATTTTTAGTAAGCTTTTTTGCTTTTAATTTGGTACATGTCCATGAAATCCAAGCAAGGGCATGTGAAGCATTCTTTACCCTCTGTTGTTGAGATTGAGTTTGAATGTTTTGCGATCTGAGTTTGGTCCTACCTGATCCTAGAGAGTTAAGGGCATTCAGAGGCTGAGGCTCCACCTGTACTGAAGAAAGTTGTATGCCATTGGTTAGGAAGATCTGCTGAATCCAGGCTGTGTTGATTCTGTGTGAGGGGATTATATCGGCTGTATTGCACTATAATGCAAGAGGGACTCTATCTAACCTAACAGTGAGAGATTCCCTCAAAAGCCTTTGTTAAGAGTATCAGGCTTGTCTTGAGTATCAGACACTTGGGGTCAAATGTGAAATCATGTGTTAGCTTGTAAGTCTCTTAACAGTAAATGGAATTGCTTGCTGGCTGCGTTGAGTGTGCGGCATACCTCATTTTTCAGAGCTGAAGAATGCCTGTATCTCTGAAATTGATTCTTCAGATTACCCCCCAAACTGCTGTCACCGGTGGGCTCTGCTCCCCTCTTGGTTGTTGGCATGCAACATGCCTACCCAGAACATGTTTGTTTGTTTGTTTTTTCACCGCCCTATCCAGTCATCCTTGTGTTCATCTGTGATAACCTCCCACAGGAAGAGCAAGAACTCTGTCATAAACCATCATTTTCCTCCAGCCAGGAGCAGTTACTCTAATAGGTAGAAGAATCTTTAACAATCTATTCAAGCTGAGAAAGCCCCGAGAATATTTATTCCTCTCTTCCTGTGCAAGTGATCTTTTATTTCAACTTACATAAAAGGTGACATGATCTTCTAGAGGGATGAAGTGTTGGGGGGGAGACAACACTTAGTTATTTCTGAATTACATGTTGGTGTTGTCTGCAGTGACTGTATTTTGAGAATGCACTCTCTAGATAAGGCTGGTATTTGGGATATGTGTCTGCCTACAGCATTTTTGTGCAGGCCTTCCTGTGAGGCTTTTAGATTTTACTGTTTGTGTTCTGCCTGTTGCAAGACTGAATCCTGTTGTGGGATTGGAGATGCTTTTGAGTGATACTCAATTTCAAAAAGAAATTTAAAGTTTCTTGGTTAATCACTTATAATCCATGATTACAGGAATTTTGTGTTTGTTTTGTGTTTGGTTTTGGTTTTGTGTTTGTTTTTTCTTTTTTTTTATAGTAACAGGTCTGCTTTAATTAGAAAGGCTCTAATACAGATTAAGGCATTAGGCAAACTAGAATCCTCCACTCAGTGAAATCATGAGTGCTGGGAGAGCCATTTAGATAATCAAAATTATAGAATATTTCATTAAGGCATGTGCAGCCAGTCATAGATGGATAAATGCTTAAAACCCAAAATCATGGGCTTCTGAGGCCTAGAAGATTATTTTCTTTCCCAAAATAGTCTGTGATCCAGGCTGCAGATCCTGCAAAACCTGAACAGACCAGGTGAGGCTAGTAATGTGAATAAAGTTTGGAAGCTGAAGACCTACACAAGCAATCCAGGAACAAAAGATATCACAGCTGTGTTACAGCACACAGAATCAGTCAGATTAATTTCTCCTTTACTGATAGTTAAGATTAAAAACAGAAGGTATTCTATGCAGCACCAAAGTGGTGATCTAGATGGAGACAGCCTGGGGAAAGATTGAAATCCTAAGGAATGAAAAGTAGAAAGGTGTGATTTGCCTCTTTTCATTTATTATCATCATTAGGTTGTGTTTTCCAACGAAGTAAATAATAGCAGTAATGCTTCATTCATCTGTGAGACAAAGTGACAGTATAAAAAGTGGTTAAAGACAAATCTTTCTAGGTACTTTCTGTCCAGTGAATAAAAAGGACTGGTTTGGTGGGGTTTTTTTTTGGTTTAATGAAGACTTCCAATTTTTAAATCTCATTTCACTGCGTAAATCCAAAAGGGTTTTCTGCTCAGTAGTCCCAAATTCTATAATTTTACTATGGTCATTTAGTCAAGCAGGTTTTTAATTTGATTCATTGTGTTCCAGGCAATGTTTTCATCCCTGTGAGAGTTTCAAGACTGAAAAAGTCAAAATGCTATTGCACACTAGTTGTATACACACACACAAATAAATTAGCTTAAGGTATTAATATAAAAAGTAGGTAGCTTCATCTAATGATTTTTTTGAGTAATCTGAACCATCTGCCTCTAGATATTGAGTTCACTCTAATCCAGATTATGGCTGACAAACTGGTTTTGGCATTCACGTTTCACTAGCATTGTGCCCTTGAAGAGCTGATGTGGCTGTAGAAACTCTCTTGCTTACAATTGTGGGGTTTGAAAACATTTTTGGTTTGGTTTGGCTTTCTTGTAGCTGTTTGCTTATAGCTCCTTTTTTTCTTTTTTTGAGAAGATGGCCTTTCTAATGAAAAGTATGTTGAGCAACCAGGTAAAGAATTTGGGACTTGGAGGTGGAGGGGAAGAAAGCAAAGAAGAAAACACTCCTTCTGATCCAGCAGCAGCTGCAGGAATGACCAGAGAGGAGTATGAGGAATATCAAAAGCAAATGGTTGAGGAGAAGTGAGTACCTGTTCCCTTATTACCAGGATGGGGCTAATGCTTGGTAACTTTGTGCAGTTAAATATAACCCAACAAAAAGCCAAACATTCAGCTCTCTTCCTTTTTTAAAAAAAAAAAAACAAATCTTTGTTAAAGAGACTTTCTGAAATAAAAGCTCGCCAACTGGAAACAAGTATTATGTTCCCCTTTTCCCCCCGCCTCATCCTGCAACTCTCTCCTACACTTTCCTGCTATCTTCACAACTTAGAAGTGCTGGATTCATTCCTAGTGGATGTCGTTTTTTTCCGTAGGTTCAAAGCTGTTTCAAGTAATTCTAAACTGTGTATGATTTGTTCTCCTGGGACATGTGGGGTACACTTTCAATACATAATCTTTTTTTTTTTTGTCCACATTTATTAGACATGAAAAAGTAATGAGGGCTGTGTTAAATGGGTGATAATTTACCTAGAGAAAAGAATTAAGATGGGTTATTTTTTGTAGTTGCATTTTCCGTCATGTTTTTTTCTAAAAATCTGCTAAATAAAGCAGAACTTTTCAACTGATTAAAACTCAATTTTATTTTTTATCTAATTTGTAATCTTTACCACTTTGCTGTGTTTAAATATCAAAACAGAAGTAAAAGAAACCAATTAACATGTAGGAGTTCAAATCATGCACAATTATAAATAAAACAACTGACTTCTAAATCTCAAATGCATCTGTTCTTCTAATGGTCAATTACATAATGGTTGTGTAAATCCTTCATGTAAGATGATTATAGGTGAAAGGTTAAGGACTGATGGAATTTGAGGTATCCAGGTCTGTATTTAGTGGCAGACATTTCTATCATAAAACCTTGAATGGCTGTCATTTGGTTTGGAAGAAAATACAGAATGTTTTGTTATGCATTTTATCAAAGGATACTTTAAAGAGAAATAACTGCCTGCAGGCAGGAAAATGCTTTATTGTGACTGAGGAGCAAAATGGCATTCCTGGGATAGGGAAAATGCTTGGGAAAAGAAAAATTACAATGTTTTCAAGTGTGGCATGTGTCCATTACAGGTATTGAGGAATCTGTGCAGGAGGACTTCTGAAAGTACAGTTTAGAACTGTAACGGGAACATCTGAAGCACTTTCAAAAAGAAAGAAATCAGCTCAGGCCAGTGCACACTGGTGTGGTTATGTAAATGTGTGTCAGAAATCTGTGTCACAGGCAGAGCATCTGTTGCAGGGCTTTCTGGATTTTACCCAGTTTTCAGCTGTACAAGTGGAGACCTGAGAAGTGGTGCCTTGCTGGGGTCATACATAGGGTTTGGCCTTTGATGTGTGACCATTCTGGCTGTGGGTTCTTCTCAGGTTTTACACTGAGGTATTTTTTTGTGTGATTAGGCACATAAAATACACAGGAACAAACAGGTGGCTGGTGCTGACAGTCCTGAGCACAGTGACACACAAATTGCTTCCAGCATCACAAGAGTTTTAACGAAGAGGGGCTCACCAGTTTGTGCTGTACATCACAGGCTCTTGACTGTCCCATAACTACTCTTAATGGCTCTTTCCTGTTCCAACAAAGCATCATGTTCTGGGGAATAATCGGGTCCTCCAGAAGAAAAGGGTGTAAGATCAGGCCAGACAGTAGGGCCCAGACAGTGGTGGGAGATTGGCTGAGTGAGTTTTGCCAGGTCTTCCCATGATGCCAGGACAAGTGAAAAGCTCAAATCTACCTGAGCAGAAAATCGCCCTCCTGTTTCTCAGCCTCATAGGACATTTGAAAGGATGTATAGTAATGCTGTGTGCTCTGCCCTGTGGGAATGTATCCCAGTCCAGCTATGGCTGTTAACAGCTCCTCTGGAGTAGGAGAGGGCAACAGAAGAGGAAGGTTGAAAATGTTCCAGAAGACCCCCCACAAAAAACCTCTTTCCAATCTTACCATCAATGACCGGCTGAAAGAAGGTTTAGATGGCTTCCAGTTAATGCAAAACTTTTTTTTTTAGAGAGAGAGAAACCCACCCAAAAACTCCTTTGTGGAAGCAGAGGAACAACACCACTTCATCTTGCAAGTAGATTTTATGTAACAAAATGTCCGTACTGGAATAAAATCAATTTACCGTAGCATTTCCATGCCAATGCTTCTGGAGAAAAAAAATGAAGGGAGAGAGGGGAAGGTGAAGGTTATCAACTACTACCAAAAATCTTCAAAGCAACACATTTTGTAATTAAATACATAAGTAATCTAACAAAAAATTGCACTGAACTGTTCTTAAATCTTATAAAATCACAGATAAAAGAAATACATTTCCACACAGGGAAGTTGAGGAATTTGATGCCGTATAATATTCTGAAGCAATAAATGGATGCAGAAAAGACCATAAAAATTCATAGGTGACAGAGGTTAGCCCTAAACCACGACAAGGGCTGTTAAAGACAAAGCTATGAGGCCAATTTCCAGCTCCAGTACCCTACACCACTGTTTTTTTAAGCTGGCCGAATTTGATGCAGTATGCTTATCCTGTTCTTAAATTCCTTCTCTTAATTGTCCGTTGCTGTCTGCCATTGGAGATAGGACTCCAGAAAAGTAACATTTTGGTCTGACCCAGAATGACCATTTTGCCACTGTGCCTGTGTTGTCATGCTATGAAAATCTCATGTTTATAGAGCAGGAGCGTTGGCAGACTGTTGTGTCTCCATAAGTGAATGCGCAAGGAAAAAGCATAACTTTTATGTTCTCCTTATCAAGGTTGCTCATTGTTCTAGTGAGGAGGAACAGCTAGAACAGGTACAAACTCCAGACAAGTAGCATTGCCTTATCCTTCATTCTTCACAGAACTCAAGGGAACTGTTCTGAGAACAAGCTTGAAGTACAGGAAGTCTGGCCCCTTAGCATTACTTTATTGATATTGCTCTCTTTGTGCCTTTGGACAAGTTTTGTGTCTTTAGGAACAACTCCTCTGTGTAGCCTTTTGTAGCTGAGCAACTGGTTCAAGTGTAAAAGACCATATGTTTATTAGTATCTTGAAGAATCTTGGGCTCTTTTTTTTCTGGTTTCCAGGATGGAAAGAGATGCAGCATTTGCACAGAAAAAAGCAGAGCGAGCCTGTCTGAGGGTTCATCTGAGAGAAAAGTACAGACTCCCCAAGGTAAGCCTGTAGTTCAGCATCTCATCTAGTTCAGTGGCCAATTTTGAAACAGAGTACCAACGCAGAGTTCTGAAAATGGCTAATTGCCTGCATTATTGGGACCCCCACCACAGCTCAGTACAGAAATGGAGGAGGCCACAGACAGGGTTTTCCCTAGTGACTGCTTGTTCTAGACTCCTTTTTCTCTGCTCAGGAGAGGAATCTAACAGAAAGATTCTTGTAATCCCCCTCTGTACTGTCAGATCTGAGACAGGTGGCTAGGCAATTTGAGCATCTGGTCTGGCAGTGTCTCGCAGTTACTATACAACATACAACAGTTAAATAAAAGAAGTGATAAGCAAATAAAGCTCCTGTAAACTCTACAAGCTGTACATTTCAGTTTTGATAAACTTCCAAAGGCTCAGTTTTACAGTCTTCTTTCAAGAAGTATGAGGAAATTGTCCATTCTGTTTTCATTAGTGCTTCTGACACTGTCAAATGTTCACAGGAAAACTAAAATACAGACAACAGAAGCTTCAAACAACAGGGAAATCTGGAGGTTCATTAAAAGCACACACCAGGTGAGGTAGTTTCTGGATCATGACAGAAAGCATAATTAGCATTTAGGTTGATAGTATTTTCCTGACATAAAAACACATGTATACCAACAAGGAGAGGTCTCTGCTGTATTTAAAGTGTTCTCCCAGTTTAGAGGGAAGACTTGCTCCTCTGTTTATTTTCTGATCATCTTCCACATTTTCAGGGATTTAACTGCAGAACTCTTGTTTATGGAAGTACAGGCTTCAGCACTAAGCCTATACTAAACAGCCACAGATCTTGCCTATTGAAAATAAAGAAATAAAAAGAAAAGAAAGTTTGTTTTGAAACATGACTGTTCTGGAGATGTTTCCAGGTTGCAAGATGATGCTGCTTCTATAGTGAATAAAGCTGGTACCTCTTCCAGAACTATGGGCTGGAACTAAGTGAGCTAAGAGAACAAGAACCAGAGAAGGTTTCTGCAGAAGCATCAGGGAAGATTAGCCCATAGCAGAAACATTGAGCGAATTCTTTGCATTCATTTTAACTTCAGGATCATTATGAAGTTGGTCTTTGGTAACAAAGAATTCTAAATAGTTTCAAGTTATAAATTGCCAAATCTGCTGCAGGATGTAGAATGTCTATTTGGTGGTGCTTCTGGACCTAAATTAGTACAGTCTCTCCAGCTTGACAGGAGGAACCAGATGTTCCTTGTGAAGGAACCAGGGTTCCTTGTGAAGGATGCATTTTAACAAGGTCTGCCATTTGCCAGCGAAGGGGTTTTTTTTGCACTGTTTTCTCGGTGTTCTGTGAATTTAGTGCTGAACGTAAAGCCCTAAATGAGTCACTGGTGGGACACGCCCTCTAGAGCTGGAGTGCTGTCACCCCTATCGTGAAACTACGTGACAGCCCCTAACACAGTTTTTGGGCTGACCGTTACCTGGCATGGCTTATGAGCAAAGGCAAATGTGCCTGAGGAATTTAAAAACCTATCTTTAGAACCTGCAAGCAATAGAACTGTATGTTTGTGGATTTTCTGTCGCAAACACCACTAAATACTAAAACCTTTGCAACCATCTCTGCTGAATTTTTCAGCTTCCCACCGAAACATTAGAAGTGCCAGAAGGAAGGGACACGGCCGTCAAGCAATTACAAATTAACGGTCACCTAGGCTCAGAAAGTCATTGTATAACATAAACACAAATTGTAAATCACGTATCTTTTTTTCCACAGTTAGTTTGATGTTGTTTCTAACCCTGAGCCGTTACAGGCCCTCTAGTGCCGTGTTCATAAAATTGCACCCCTCTTAAAACAATCACATGCTTGAACCCTAAAAGCAAATTAAAGTGACTTAACCTTGTGACTTAGATAAAACGATACCATCTGCATTTAATCAGTTGGGCAGCCGCATTCATCATCAGGGATGAAAAGTGTATCTTTCTCTAACTTTGAAAACAGGGTTTTTTGCAACAAAACCTTGCTAACTGAGTTTCCAAGAGAAGTGAAGTCTTACAAGAATATGTGTAGTCAGATGGTTCCAGGCATTGGCAAACCTCTGTATGTCCTGCAAGCCACACAGGTCCTCTGCAACGCATCTTGTTTGTCTGGGCTGGATGGAGGGTGCTGACCTCTTTCATCTAAGCGGGGCAGTCCCCTGCGGAACAGCCAGGCTGGGTGTGCTGCCTGTACGCAGCATGAAGGCCTGGTGGCAGCGCAGGCTCTGCGCCATGCCCGGGAGGCTGATGGTTGTTCCTGCAGTAGATGTGTTAGGGAATTGTTGGCATTCACTCGCAGCTGTAGCCTGGCCCTAAAAGGACTAGAGAGATGCACCATGTCTACAGATTCACTCCAGGAAGAATATCCATCCTTCCAGAGCAAGGATTATGCCTGAAGAAACACTGATAGATGTTAGTGCGTGACTGGTGTCATACATAGGGGTAGAAGGAGCGAGAGCACACTATTCCCCTACACTCTTCTGTATCCATTGGTGGCAACATATCATTTGTTCTGAGCCAGGGGTACTCAGCATAGTGACGAAGGAAAGAGGAAAACATGTCCTGAGGGTGTGTTTTAATTACAGAAAGATTAGTTATGCAAAAAATGAGGTGTAAGATTTTAAGTGGTTGATTGGATTGTAGGCCTAAATCTCTAAACATCAGCATTTTTAATTAGCAGCTGAGTAGTAGAATATCATTAGGCTTTGTTTTCCTTTTGGAGGCATATGCTGAGCCAGCTACTGAACAGCATTTCCTTATGGCTTCACCACACTCTTCAAGGTCCCAGCTTTCATTCCAAAGACAGGCTGGTTGCAAAGGCTTCAGGGCACTTATGTGCTCAGCTCTCAGCTGAAAGTCAGTGGGGCCGCGTGCCTGTGATTTTGAAAGTCTTCCATCCGTAATGTTTTCTCAGTCTTGAGATGGTGTTCAGTTCTTCAGTCACCCTTGGCTGACCTCCAGCGAGTATACTGCCACCTCACAGCACCCAAGAGCATGCAATGGAGATCTGCCCCATCTCCACCATCATCTTGGCTTTGGTATACAGTACATGCTCTTTGGTGAGGGGGGGGGAAATGTCAATAACAGCAGTAGAAGGCTTGCCTCCAAGGTAGGACAGGAGCTCTAAGCCACCAGAGAAGATACTAAGCACATACTTAGCATTGTTGAGTTGCAGCAGTGTCAAGGAAAGTTTGCAGGGTATGGTCTTCTGCATTTCTGTCTACCTCTATAGCATTTCTTCATTGACAATCTGCTTTTTTTTCATCAGCCCTTATGAAAACTTACATTATAACAGCCTCAATAATTCTATGATTCTGTGATTCTGTTATATCAGGAAGAAAATTAAATTATTACATGCATGCTATATGTCTGAAAAAAAAATTATCTCTGTGATACAACGTTATGGCAGCAAAATGTTTTCAGACCTCTGATAATGCATTAATTAGTTTGAAAAATGAAAGTAATTTCAGGTAACCTAGTATGGGATAGAAACTCGAATATTAGAAATATCAATTACTAGAACACATTGAAAATGAAAGCATGAAATTTGGAACTAAGCAGAGCCCCCTTTTCTAGTGCAAAATCTAAAGCTCTGTGCTGTCTGGCCAAGATTTATAAGGGAAAGCAGTCCCTTAATGAACCTAATCCTATTAACACAATTGTCAACTTAGGTTTCTCATCAGAAAGATGTTTTTAGCCATGAGACACTTGATCTATGCACAGTTTTTTCATCTTTGGAGTACTCAGTGCATCACCTCCATACAAAACATTTTTTAAAAGTTCTATAAATACACAGAGATTTTAATTTAAATGCCCCACATCTAACTCTTTCATTCACTTACTGTCTTCTTCCTGAACTGGGATCCAGGAATAAATTAACTTCTGCAAGTTCTCAACACAGAGGTTTGAGGTGAGAGGAACGTCTGACCACAGACCCATCTAACGTGTCCAAAGACCTTGTCTGCAGCACAGCGACCTCTCCCCATGGGCCTCACCACCCCTTTCACAGCACTGATCTGCACATTTATCCACCGCATCACTTCAAATGCTACTACGCTCTGTCAGGGTACTGTCACATCAGTGCCATTCTTCTGACCAAGTGTTGGGAGATGTGTTGTGATACACGTAGTTCTAGCGGCTCGGGAAGGGAGGGTGTCATTTACTCCAGGCAGGTGGATCCCCTCCCCTAGTTAAAGCACTTTTGTGGACATTGCTTTATGAGATTCTCAGTTACTGAACAGCAGGATGTTTTTCATTCACGGATATTTAGAGGGAAGGAGTGTTCAGATGTAATCAGGTGTCTTTTCAATAAGTGCTGCTACAGACATTAAGAAGGAAAGCTTCTTGCCACAAAAGGGAGATGTAGTCATGTAATCTCAAACAGCTCTTGCTCTATTGTACTGTGATGGGAATGTTGTTAAGACTTGCTCTCATGAATAGCGCCATTCCAGAACTAAAGGATTTTTTACTTGCATGCAGCCATTACAGGAGCTCTAGCTGTGCGCATTGACTGGGCAGAAGGAGAAACTTGTCTCAGGAGGAGCTCTTCAGTGCATACAGGCCTTAGATAAGTAGCTGAAGACAAGTATTTATTTACTAAGCTTGAAGAATTCTTTTGCTGATCTAAAAGTTTTCCTAATAGGCCAGCGTAAAACAGCTGCATCCACTGTGAAGAAGTGGAGTCACAATGTGAGTGTCAGGAGGCCGTGGACTCAGGCCTGCTCCCTGAGCATGTCCAGGCTGGGGCGATGTGGGACCCGGGCAGAAGCAGTGCCCTTATCCCCAGACAGAGCCCTGCAGACTCTGAATACAAAAGAAAGAGCTGCAGCTTCAGCAGGGGACTGCCAGGGAAGGCAAAGAGTGGTCCATCCTGGAAAACCAGTCACCAGCCAGACTCAGCAGGGGAGCACCTTGGCACTGGCACAGCTGACCTAGCTTAGGGCAGGACTGGAGGCCTGGCATGAACTGAAATGGGGCTTCTGGGCCCCAGGGCGTAAGAAGATTCTCCTTGAAGACAGTTTAGGCAATAACGTGATGGAACCTATGAGATGCTGACATCTGGGTTGTCAAGCAGCCTCCACACACCTTCCTTGTGCTCCAGAATGTAATGCCTGTGTAAGGATAGGACAAGAGGGTGTTTGCAGAGGAGAAGGCTGGTGGTTCTAACCTGTGGCTCCTCATGCATACTTGTGAAGTACCTGCACCCTTGGATGGCATATGTCAGCCTGGGGCTGCTGTGTAAAATAGTACTTGCAGATCAAGGCAAGATGAACTCTGATTTTTTATGTAACTGGTGCGTTATAGGTGATGAACCACAGGACCAGGTCTGGATTCCCTTGCCCAAGGATCTCTGGGCATAGGCATAGGCAAATTTTAAAATGGGATACGTTAGCCATAAGAAAAGCAATCCATCCCACAGTAATGCTGGAAAAGAATTTGGCCCCCCTGTGTCTGTGAGCTGCTTTCAATCAGACTTCATGTACACATACATCTAGACTCTCTGTTTCCCGCTTACACCTGCGTATCATCTCTGTACAAAGAACTCTGTATTATATTGCACCTGTAACCAACTGGATCTGACCCTGACTACATCAGATGTATAATCAAGGTCAAAGAATATTACCAGGGCTCTATCTCCTATGCTGTTGAATTGACAGAATAGTGCCTGACCTAGTTTTGGCCTGGGCACTCTCCCAAGCAGTTCCCAGGGCCAGTTTGGGAGTTAGGACAGGCATTCCCAATAGGCAGTTAGATGGGACCACCCTGTTTGGTAGGACGAGGGAGTTCAATAGCATCACGGTGGGTTGTTCCAGGCCAGCTGGCCTTGGGGCAAGAGAGCAGTGCCAGGCATATTTAATTTACTAGAAGAGATGTTGCTTCTGTGTTCTCAGAGATCCTGAAAGGGTGGCTGAACACTTGCAAAGATCTGGAGACTACGGAGATTAAAGTCAGCAGGAGAGAGGCCATCCAGTCCAGTGCAGGCTTGCTAGAGTCCAGAGAGGTTTTCGGGATGGGTTGGTTGGAGCCCACGGCCCTAGCTGTCCTGTCCATGAGGGCTGCCTATTTTGGGTGCTCCCTGTAGGGCAAACTGAGTGTATTCTGCTGCAGGATGGTGCCTCTATCGCTGTCAGAGCCATGTCTGGCCTCGGGCAAGCAGTCTCCAGGTGTGTGCATGCTGGGATGCATGGTGTCCACACACCCTGCTCGCACTCAGACTGGAAGCTGCTTTCTGAAACCAACAGACATGATGCATTTCCAGCACCACCTTTCTGATCCTGACTTTCAGAAGTGAGTGCTTGGAGCTGCAGGCTTGCTCTGTATTTGGACACTTGCAGCATTAGCCTGACTTTAAGAACATCCTGTAGGAAAATCTTCTGGTCTCTCCTTGTGAGAAAACTTATTTCCAACAGACTTAATAAAAAAAACAATGAAACAAACCCAACACACAGAAAATCAGAAACTTAATCATAGGCTACTACATTTCCATTTGAAGTCAAAGTAACAGAACCAGATCTGTCCCATTTTAGAAAGAGAAAAGGCCATACACATCTTAGGTGCTTCTTGGCTTGCTGTTGAAGGACCCTACCCTCTTGAAGCTCATGCAAGGCTAGAGCACAGGCTAAATTCCAGGTGGGTAGAGGCAGATGCCTTGGGCAGAATTGTACTGCTTTAGACTACATCAGAATACATTCTTCTTTGATCAGAGACCACTATGAACCCCCAAGCTTTGTCGATCCCATACCAGACTTGAGCAGGACAGTAGGCTTTCATGCAGGACTATGCCAAGCAATTGCTTGCATCACCAAAGTGGCCTTTGTGTGAGCTGTATGGGCATCTCTCTGTGTAATATACAGTAGTGTGCAGTGACCATGTCTTAAATTATAAATCGTTGTAAAGAACATGGGTGATTGTCTGCTTAGGGGGACTTCTTCAACAATTAACCTAGTATCTTTTTTTTTTAATCATTCTCTACTGCTGTTTGGGAGAATTTCAAAAGGACTGACACCTCCAGTAGCCAGCTCTTGCTGATTAAAAGCTTAATGCATTTTTTTTCCTGCTGCCCAGTCAATATAGAATACTTCCACCAATTGGGGTATTGTTTCTAGCTCCCACAGATCTGCTAGCAGCAATCCTTACCTAAAGGAGTCAAAAGACACCCTTACCCATTTTAGTTGTGTAGTAATAACAATCATGATACACCTCCATATTTTCATAAGAGATAACGGGGAGAAATCAGGGTAAAAGGAAATGCAGTCACTGCAACCATAAAGCTGTGCAAACGTATGTAACAGTAGATAGTGTCTATGCAGTCAGGCATCACTGTCTGCCTGTCCTTGCTAAGGCCCGAAACGTCACAGCCATTGCTCATATGTCCTTCCATTCATTCTTGCATACATTCATTCATGCAAACCCAAGACCCTGCTCACTCTCAAAAACACCTCCTGCTGACAGCATTGCTGCTTATTCATATCAGGCCTTTGCTGCTGTCATGCTTCATTTTGGAGATGTAATGAGGCATTAATGCTTATCTTTGATGTGTGAACTGTGTCAAAATACCCTGTTCTTCTGAGCTCTGTATCCATCAGAATCCACCATAAAAAGTGAACAAAATCACCATTGTTTGCAAAATTGACATAGCTCCACTGATAGAGCTTTTCAGCAGGCAGGCAGGAAGCAAGTGTGTGTAGCATTTACTGCATCTCAACCTTCTAATTGCTTAACCAGTTCCTTCTCCTGTCGCCTTTTGCTTTCTCAGACTCACATCCAACCTTCATCCTCTCTTTTGTTGTCCAAGTCCTCCTATTACCCCACTTACCAGTGCTATGACACTGCTCTGATTATGTGCCAGGCAGCCCCTGCTCCTCTTCATAACACAGAGATGCCAACCAAAGACCTAGATATAGGCCAGACATGGTTTGGGGAAGATAGGGACCTCTTTTCCAGTAATTCTTCCCTGAGTTTAATGCATCTTTCTTTAGGAAGGCTTCAGTTTAATGCCAATGCCTAAAAATAGCCACCAACAAATGAATAGGGGAGTGGTAGCCACAGTGTTTTTCTAAAGCTTTTGCTTCATCAACCAGCTCACAGGAGAGATGACAGTGTAGAGCAGCGCGTCTTTGGTGGATACAAGTAACGTAGTGGATTTCCTGCAGTATCAGGATGTCACCACAGTTAACACCCATGGCAAAGATTTCTAAAATGGCAGGTGACGCTGAGGGCTTCAGTTTTGGCACTACTGAAAGCCTTCTGAGAAATATAATTATCTGAAAAAATCTTACCATTTGTCTGGGAGCTGACTGAGCCCCTGAAGTCACTGGAGAGATCTCTGCATATGTCTTGATTCACCCTAAAACAAATAAACAAAGAAAAACCCAGACTCATCGGCAGATCCTGGGATAGCAGAAATACTCTCAGGTACTGTTTTTATTTTCTGCTTTTTGTATCAGAGTGAATTGGATGAGAATCAAATACAGATGGCTGGAGATGATGTGGGTTTGCCGGAGGACCTTCAGAAGATGGTGGCAGAAGATCAGGTGGAGGAAGAGGACAAGGACTCTATCCTGGGACAGCTGCAGAACATCCAGAATATGGACATGGATACGATCAAAGAAAAGGCACAAGCCACCTTCACCGAAATGAAGCAGGCAGCTGAGCAGAAATGTTCTGTGATGTAGAAGAGACGTTGCTATCCAAGGGCTGTGAAGTCAGTCTTGTCTCACAGGGGCTGCAGAGAGAGGGCAGGCAAAGGGATGCACTTAGCTCTGTACCATTACATGTAAATACAGAAAAGTGAGAGAGAGACTTTAAAACCCTGAGGAGGGGGTCAAACTTTACATTCTGCGGCAGCTTAATGCTAAGTTAGGACCGATCCTCATTTTTTAACATTTTTTTCCCCATGGAAAAGAAAAAGGCTTTAAAAAAGCTAATATTGGGGAAAAAAATGTACCTTTTTCTATCTTTTTCAAGGTGATCCAAATGCTATCAAATGTGTATTTTTTTTAGCAAAAATGTGCTTCTGACACATAACGTATAGCTAACCACTCACTTAATACTGCTTTCAGAAATAAACATATTTTGAATAAAATCATGTCTGTTTCAAACATTTTGAAACAAACATGGTATTCGGACATTGACATTTTCTGCAAAAACTAAAACCAAAACGTTTTGACCATCGCGGTACTAAACATAGCAAAAAGCAAAACAGGAAGCATTTAACTCTACAGCTTGGGACAAAAATGTCATTGTATATAGAACTGAGCGGGGACGTGTAGGACACCGAGGCTCAGTAGCTGTGAGTAAACCATGACCAGTCAGCAACACAGACTTTCTCCAGGCTGCTTTAGTTTCACAGCCTGTCTGTCTTCAAATGCAGTTCAAACATCAAGTGACAACAGTGGCCCTCTGCCTGGCTGCTACATGTGCCAAATTCTGAGGCTTGGGGTACCAGCAA
Source organism: Chloroceryle aenea (assembly GCA_013399075.1). Taxonomy (NCBI): domain Eukaryota; kingdom Metazoa; phylum Chordata; class Aves; order Coraciiformes; family Cerylidae; genus Chloroceryle; species Chloroceryle aenea. The sequence goes on along the minus strand of VWZY01000733.1, from coordinate 85,192 downwards.
ATAACTAGGCTAAAATGACCTCACCAAGCTTATTCTAGGAGTTATCTCCATGCAAGGCTAATCGTAAGTCTGGCCTACCTAGGAGACTCTGCCAGAGTAGGGCACTTAAGCCCTGAGAAGCAGCATGGCTTTTACTAGGGCTAAATCTGACCAAGTCCATGGGACAGGCAGGTTCCTCTGCAGTGGTTTTAGATTCAGGACCAAGCAAGATTTTCTCTGGTGTTGTCTGGAGTTCTTTTCTGGGGAAAACCTATGTAGGTGCTGGCCTCATTGCGTCCACTCCCCAGAGAATGGAGCCAGTGCTGGCTAACAGCTGGAGGAGTGCAGTCCCATGCAGAGCAGCTGGCTGGTTGAGGGACAGCCACTCACTGCAGCCTGAAGTGTTGGTTGCCAAGGTCCAGCAGCCCAGGAACCCCAGACAGCCTGGGCAGGCACTGATGGAGCCAGCCGAGGTCACCTCCACCAGCCCTGTGGAGCATGGTGCTGTGGTTAAGACAGATAGGAGCATCAGTCTGTCTCTGCACTGGCACAGCCATAGTAGTGATCATTCAGAATGACCCACACAAAAGCTGTACAGTCTTTCCACATGGATGACGTATACAGTGCTACTCACAAGGGGTTCAGCTATTCTATAAAATGAAAGACTATGCTAGCCCGTGAATTAAATTTGCAAATGAATATATGTAGCACCTTCCTACAGGTTTATAAGTCTCTCTTTCTCTCTGTCTCCACCAAACAAGTAAAAATATTCATTTAAAATTAATAAATGCACTAAGTATGTTTTGTCTCTTTTCTTTCTTTCTCTTTATTTCTTTCTTTTCTTTCTTTCTTTCTCTCTCTCTCTCTCTTTCTGTAATTGGAGTTGGATCAGGGGTTGGACTCGATGATCTTGGAGGTCTTTTCCAACCCAGTCTATTATATGATTCTCTTTCTTTCTCTTTCCTTCCTTTCTTTCTTTCTTTCTTTCTTTCTCTCTCTCTCTCTCTCTCTTTCTTTCTCTTTCTCTCTTTCTCTCTCTCTTTCTCTCTTTCTCTCTCTCTTTCTCTCTTTCTCTCTCTCTTTCTCTCTTTCTCTCTCTCTTTCTCTCTTTCTCTCTCTCTTTCTCTCTTTCTCTCTCTCTTTCTCTCTTTCTCTCTCTCTTTCTCTCTTTCTCTCTCTCTTTCTCTCTTTCTCTCTCTCTTTCTCTCTTTCTCTCTCTCTTTCTCTCTTTCTCTCTTTCTTTCTCATCTTTCTCTTTCCTTTCTTCTTTTTCTTTTCTTTTATTTTCTTTTCTTTTCTTTTTTCTTTTTTCTCCCCTTCCTCCTGCCTTTCTTCCTTTTCTCCTTTATGTCTTTTCACTCTTCTATCTCTCTTTATCTTTTCTCTCTTTTCCCTTCCCTTCCCTTCTCTTCCCTTCCCTTCCCTCTTCTCTCTCCTGCTCCAGCCAGCTGCTGGGTGCAGGACTGCCAGGGAGTGTCACCCCCCTACCTTCTGACTGCAACACTGGCACAGACCCTGTGATGTGAGGAAAGGCAGGAGAAAATAAGCTACTTCCAAAAGGTTTAATATCACCTATAATTATGCCCTCCTCCATGGCTGCAAAATGACAGAGGGCGGTGTGTAGCTTTATGTCTTCATGCACAGATCCTGATTGGGATCCTCCTCTCACATGTCACTAGAGAATTTAATTATCTATGTGAAAACACAACTGGGCTCTTTTAGGAGGTCTTCGCATAGAGTAGTTAAAATAGCCACCAGGTCAACTCAAACGGTCTTTGGTTTGTGAGGATCGATCCATTTTCCCTTGTACAAATCTGGCAGGTATCTCCATACCATTCTGTTACTTTACAGACTGATTTGTCTTATCTATACAACACCAAAGTAAACAAGCCTAAGACTTTTGACCTTTGAATTAAAATGTGCCTGGGACATCCTGAAAATCTTAGTGAAAGCATCTGGTGGTTTAAAGGAGCTAATCAAATTCGTCAGCACATACAGGATCAGCATTTTCACGGCTGAAAGGGTCAGAGAAGAAAGTACAGTCAGAATCACCAAACAAGCGGTTAATGGGATGTAAAAAAAAGGCAGGGCTGGCAGAGGTGAGCGGTGCTGGGAGGTGGCTGTGAGCTGGCGCAGGACAGGGCCCCTCCCCGTCCACACTGTGGAACTCTCCCCAGCCCTGACACTGGCTGCAGCCATGCTGAGCTGCTGCTGGGGGCAGGGGAATGGGCTGCCCTAGGCACCATTTCTAGAGCCAGAGACTTAGAAACTCTCAGTCTGGACTGGCAGAGGTGGGCTACATTACAAGAGGTACTGCTTCCCGTCCTAAACTCCCATGCACAGATGGAATTTCCCTGGGGTACTGGGGCTGGGGCTTAAATGTACCCTGGGGCTGCCAGTGGCCAAGGACACAGCTGCAAATCTGTCCTGCCCTCAGCAGGAGCCTGATCCTTGGAGGTGGCTGCCCTGCTCCCTGCCAGCACCTGCATGGCTCATCCCTCCAACACCCGCTGTCCCTGTCCTCAGGCACTGGCTGCAGACCTGGGGAGGCACACGGGTAGGAGGTGGCCGGGCCGCCCAGGGTACACGTCACTGGGCATGCCACTTTCTAGATGCTTACTAGCCCTGGGAACAGGTCACGAGGGAGCCTGGAGCAGAGCAGGCAGGCAGCACATTGACTCTGCTATAGATCCTAAGAAAAAGGAAAGAGGTTTCTCTCCAAGGTCCTTTTCCAATGTCTTTCTCCTCAGGCTGCTGAAACCTTAAGAGGCAGCCACTGCTCATGTGTGATGGTATGTGTGCGCAGGGGTGCACTTGTGTGCATATGTGTGCACAAATGACCATGTACATACATGTGTGCATGCACCTGTGCACAAGTGTGCTTGTATGTGCTGTACAGAAGAGGAGCAGATTAAAGGGTTAGGTCACATGGGAACTACTGCTGGACGAGCCCTACCTGGGATTTATGTTCTTACAGTTAATAGGATCGCTGGAGCTCAAGGCCGTCATCCCATCAAGATAAATGTCTCTAGTGCCCACTTTTAAGCAATCTGAATTCAATTAGGCTAATTGGAAAACAAGTAAAGAAGGATTGCATTAATACAGCCTTACAGTGTGAACCCACTCCCTCCCCCCAGACGGATGGCTGAGCACAGTGATCCTAAATGTCAGAGCCCTTGCACCAGGAGCATGCACCCAGAAAGGGCAGCCCTACGCCCTGAGCAACCACGGCTGATTCCATACCCACAGCCAGGACAGGCACGTTCCATGGACACTCAGGCACTGTGCTGCAGAGGGACCTCTCAGCATTCTGTGGGATTCCTGCGTGCCACAGAGCACCCAGTAAAATGGCAGAGAAAAATACAGCCAATGCTCCTTGGGGCAGATTAAGTAAAAATCTCATCAGAAAAAGAATGCTGGAGATGACTGTCAGGTGACAGGGTGACAGGAGGAGGCAGCAGCTTCCTCATATGGCATACTTTCAAGAAGGTTCTTAACCTGCACACTTCAGAACTTCTGGGGAGGAAAAAAAAAAAAAGGCGCTATTTCTTTCATCTGTTGGACGATACAAAGTATGCAGACTGCAGCAGGGTACAGGTACCCACTGGATGAAGACTGTCCCCTGTCCCCCCTTTCCCTCCACCCCGTCTCCATTTGCTGTCTGACCTTGAAAGTCCTGTTTATCCTTCAGGGAGGAGCTCCCTGCTGCACATCACTGGTCTAAAGAGTGATGTCCCAGCTGCAGAGTCACCAGCTTCAAATGTGTGCTCTACAAGGCTGTAAGTATTTCACTTGACAAAAAGAAAAAAAAAAAAGAGGAGGAAAGGAAGCAAAAAGCTGTGGCATTTTATGGTGCTGATTTCCTTGTATGAAGCCACGTTCCATACACAGGTCTCAACAGCACCAACGGGATCAAAACTATCCCTATTTAGTCTACACTATACCTGCACAGAAGGAAGGTACAGGAGAAAGCTACGCTTTAAATGTTGTCCATTTTGAGAATATTTGTCAGCTTCCAAACATCATTTCAGTAGTAATTGTTGTAATAATGCAATGAAAAAAAAACCAAACCTAAATCAAAAATAGAATCATGGATAGAAGCTATCTTTTGGGGCAAGTTACAAATCCCACCTATTCCATTCCCTGATGAATGTTCTCAAATTTGATCCTGATGGCCCATGTAAATTTGCAAAGGTAAATGGTCTTTGTGAAGCTGTGATGCACCACAATATCCATTTTTGAGGCTTCATACTACTATGACACAGATCCCAGGGGACTCTGTGGCAGCAGGGGATTTAGACAACAGTCAGAACATTAGACACGAAGGGAAATGCTCAGACAAGTACCTTTCTTTGCTATCCTCAACTCTCAGTGTTAATCTCTGATTATCAGAGGAACTGTTAGAGTCCCTCTCTCCCCGGGGCAGTGTGATGCTTCCTGTGCGTGTGAGGGCACCACAGTCTGTGCCTAAAGCATGGCAAGAGAGAAAAGGTAAATCTGGAGCTGGAGGTCAGAGCTGCTGTCTGCTCTGCTAGCAGGTTTCATAGGTTGGTTTGGGTTTTTTTTTCAGATTTTTAGATTGTGACCAAGAGTTTCTTCCCCATTCAACAACTTCACCCCCTGTAAGAAGAATGTCAATGCTATGACAAATGTACGTCCATGTGGTAAATAGAACTGTAATAAGCTGTTGCTGAGGAAAGAGGATCCTTCTCCATTAGGGATGATGGTCTCGTGTATTATGTGGGATGTGTACCTTGCCTTATGGGTGGACTTTTTTTTGGCGTATATTTGCATTGTTATAAACAGCAAAAAAATTGAGACTTGTCCCTGTATTTGACAATTTTGACGGGTGCTCTAAAAACAGCATCTGTGCCAGGACCCATTGCCCTTTATGGCACTTACTGACAGGCCAGTGTCTGGCTAAGAGGTTTTTGCTCCTTCCTTTCACCTTGCTATGTTGTTCGGTTTGGGTTTAGATTTTTTTGCTACAACAAGCAAAAATGATTCACAAGTTTGCCCAGGGCTTCTGGAGGGATAGGCATGTTTTGTGATGGTTGTGACTGCCATAAAACCTCAGCTCCAAATTAGAAGAAATTAGGGACATTGCACAGTTCATTCATCTTCACTAATAGAGTTCTTGGGAAATACACATGTAGATTAAAGGAACACAATGGCCCCTGGCTGATTGCTTTGAGTACCCTCCAATGACCCTACAATGGTATTGACTTGCTTTTCATATTGTGCACAAAAGCCACAACTAACCTTTTCTTGTCTCTTCTGTTGGCCTCTTCCCTCTTTGCCAACGGATGGCTGAGTTTTTTCGGCCCAAACCCCCACCCCTTGTCAGAAGCAGTCAGTGAAGGCAAACCTCACCTGGAGCTCGCAGGAAAAGCTGAGCACTTCTAAAAGGAATTAACTTAGAAACATCGGAACATAAACCTTAAAAAGGTGTGGGCACCGGCAGAGGCAGGCACTGCCAATCTTTGTTTTGAAGTGGTTCTTCTTGAAAAAAAAATGACACAAAATGCTTCCTGTTGGGGCAGGGAGGGAAGCAAAAATAAATATTTATTGAGAGAGGTCATACCTTTTACTAGACTAGCTAATAGAAGAGGAAGAAGCATCAGTATTTTTCATTCACAGACACTCTTCTCATGCTTGAAAAGGAAGCATCTTCACAGATAAGTGCAGACTGAAAACCACTCTGGATGCTACTGTGTTTGTCATTTAAACCAGCTGGGACAAAAGACGGCTGATGCCTCAAAAGGAAGCATAAAACCCAATAAAAAGACAGAAAAATAAAAGCAAGGAAAATACTGATGCAGAAAGGAGCATGTTGGAGGCAGGAGACATGGTGCCATTGCCTAGCTATCATTGTGCGAGTCCATGTCCTCCACCAAGCCAAGTACAAAATAAAGTGTGGGATCTGTCTCTCTGCCTTACCTCCAAAAGCATTTTGTAGATGTTCCATGAAGCCACGCCCTGCCTTCTAGCCTCCCAGCCCCACTCGTGTCGTGGACAGGATCACAGAATCGGCTTTCCTCACAGGGTTTGTTCTAAAGCAACATCCTAGAAACTTTCCTCAGAAATATTGCGTAGTGTTTTCCCCAGAGATGTAAAAGCTGGAAGGCTGAGCCCACCTCCTTCAGCTGTCTCCAGAGTTCATTCTCCCCAAAATCCCTCACACACTTTCACCTGGTCTGTAAACCTGTCTTTGAAGGCAGGTCAGGCACAGGTCAAGTATCCTGACACGGGACCAGAGGGCCAGCTTTTACACCCAGTGCTTTTTTACCCTGTGCATTTGACACAGAACACTGCCTCGGCATCCTCCTGCATGTCATCTTTTGAGAGGCTACCTATGAAACCGACGCACTTAAAAAACGCCTGGGACGGATGTAGGCTGGAGCTGTCAAGGGAGAGCAATTCGGAGATGTTCCTAAAGACCACAGCAAAGCGCAGGGCACTGAGCCGGGCATCCACTGTCCTTCGGCCAGGGCTCCCACAGGGCTCCCGCCCTTCCCCGGCCTCTCCATGCAGCCCTATTTCCCGGACCCGTCCGCCGGCGCTCCCGGTAAGCGGCTCCCGC
>VWZY01000733.1:52152-63473 GCA_013399075.1 Chloroceryle aenea | reverse complement strand
GAGGTCTGCAGGAGACGATGGGGCTGTGACAAGGACAGTGACCCCGAGGAGACGGGTGAGTGCATCCCGGTGGCACTGTGCAGTTTTACCCTCTGCCATGCAGAGCTACGTGCGCACGTGTTTGCTTTGCTTGGTAAAATGGGTTTCACGCTGCTGCCCCAGACTGCTGGATGAGGAAGACAGGTGAGTATGGGTCTATCTTCTTTACAGAAGGCATGAAAATGTTCACAGAATTGGTTTGCTGCTCTAGACTAAAATGACCAAACAGCTTAAACGCTTAACATCTTCATGCGTGTTAGCAGGGTCACTAAAGGGAAGGTGGATGAGTAGTAGAGGGATACTGAGTCCTCATGTGCTGTTTGTCCCAGAGGAAGGACAAGAGAGACAGGGATGAAATCACATGGAGTTGGTGCAGTTTATGTCACAATTCTGCTGTCTGGAGGACTACATCAGAAGTAGGAGACACAGTCAACAGAGCTGAGTGTTAAGGATCTTGCTAGATCCTTCAGCCTGCCCTGCAGGACTGAAACTGAACGATACCCAGTGTAAACTACCATGGATGTGAATTAGCATAATTACTGGGCAAATTACCTAGTAATCACTTTTGAAGTCAACTGTTTATCCTACTGTGTGAGCTAAATCGTTCCCTTGTTTAGTCTTAGTTTATTGTATCTTCTTTTACTGAATAATGTGATTCATTCTTTTATCATGGTTATTAATTATGCATTCTAGTTCATTTTACAATAATATTCTCATGCCTCAATCACGAGTTTCACTGTGCAGCCTGCAGTACAGCTACAGGCAACACGTGCTCTGTGCTGAGTGACAGCTGATCAAATACAATATTGCCATGCATGGGAAATTCTAACTGTTCATTGTGATTCAAGACAGGAAACAGAAAATGCAGGAAACTGTCCTTTTTCAGAAAAAAAAAAGAAATCAAAGCAAAATATTCAGCTTTCCTAAGCAGCTGTACTGGAAGCCCTCTTGAGTATCCTTGCTGCCCCAGGCTGCCATGCTGGACCCACCTTTTTGCCTGGGCCTCAGCTCTGGGCTGCAGCCACCAGCCTTTCCTGTGGCCTCCGGGACCAGGGTGGTCAGCGCAGAGCAGCACCGCGCAACACGGCCCTGAACACAGCACACCTGCTACACAGTGAGGCTCCTGTTGCCTCTTTTTCAAGCCCTGATCACTCCAGAAGCCACTGACCCAGGCTGCCTCAGACCCCACTCCACCAGACAGCTGAGCTGAGGGGAAACCATCAGAAGGTCATCTCTCTGAAGCTACCACATTTGCCCTATGTTCTGCATGGTACTTCTGTTATTTTAAACTCAGTCGGTTTTGCTTATGCTGCTTTATGTAAGGCATATTGTGGATTAACAACATAAAGCAATATTGAAACCTTTTTGTCAATAACTCACCTGTAGCTGCAAGTAACATCTATGCTGTTAGAAAACTTTGGCCAGTAATGCCAAATCACAAATTCTTCCTCAGCTCCTTGTTGCCCAGTAGTGCCAAGTCTCATTTACCCTGAACACTATGTGAACAAATGAACCTTTCTTGTCCCTTTGTATATATACATCTTCATGCATTTCATGTGTTAAAGCGATGCCTTCGCATTAAATCTCATTTTGCACTGCCTCGAGCTACTTTGAGATTGCTCCTTATGCACTCCCCCTTTTATACCTTGTATTATGGTCTTAATGGAAGTTTAAAAGTTTACGTAGGAAAACCTCTGCCAAAGATGCAGCAGGTACAAAGGTGGGCACAGGCCCAGAAGAGGCCATCAGGTCTCACATGGTCTGGACCATGTGTAGGCTGATGGATGCCTGGTCTGTGCTCAGGTCGGTGGATGCTGAGCAGCCACATCTGAACAAGCAGGGACAGGGCCACAGACCCATCGTTTCTCCTATGGCTTCGTGCCACATCTTCCTCAGCCCAGCCGAGGATCCAGCCTACTCTTTAAATACATTTGTGCCTTACTAGCATTTTTTTTTCAGTTTACTTATTCATTAGTATTAAAAGGATAATACAGAATTCTTATTTTTACTGGCCTTTTTTGACAAATAATAATCTGATAATATGGAGAAAAAAAATTACAAGAAAACCACTCCAGCCCCCACAACAAAAAAAGGATCCGGTTACAATAAACACTATCATCTTTGACTCACTCATTCGAGACAACTTTTCTTTCCTAAAGAATAAATCTGATAAAAATTTGCATTTAAGCATGAAGTGATGTCTCTCTTCCTTTCAGAATACCTTTCTACTTTTCCTATATCCCATGGCAAAGTGAACTATTGTTGTGCTCTGAGCCAGGAAAACATTAATGGGTTTAAAACTTGTTGTGGTAATAGCATTTTAATTTGCTTCCTTTATATTTTAGACAACTGTGATTGTTCTATCAGCAAGACAGATTTTACATAAATAAAAAGGGATAAAAGAAAATTGGTGTACCTTTCATCATTTTCTTTATGCTGATCCTGCCATTACAGACACCTTTAATACAGGTACGGAACAAACACAGGTTTAAGCCTATCACCACTGTAATAACAGGGCACCATCACTAAGGAATACTTTGTAAATGTTGAAGATGCTGAATAGACTAATCTCCAGCCCTTCAACCCTGTAGTCAGGGCAGGATTCTGCAAACAACCTGAAACTTGACTCTTGGCAGTAACAGTTCCCTGAAGAACTGGAGACATTTTTCAGAAAAGGGCTCCACAACTTGCAGAGGCTGAGCAACATGAAATAATAAACATTTAATAAAGCACAGTTTGAGATATTTGATACTCTTTGTGCTACATTTTAGGAAGACCTAGAAAGTTGAAGGATAACTGAAATGCAGGATAACTGATGCCTGCAGCATCTTGATCTGCAAAAAAATATTAACCAGAAAAAAAACAAAAATGAGAGGTCTTGCTTTACAATGCTCTTTTATTTTCTCCAGCAACACAATGCACAGTATTTCACACCAACAGCCAAGCCAGCCGTCCTAATGGGGCAGGGGGGGTACTGATGCCTAGACAGCACGTGGGCTGAGGTGAACCACTTACCACCAGATCAATGAAGCAAGCACTCGCCTCCAGCTAATAAGCCAGTAGACCAGTTAATAAGCCAGTAGACCTGCCAATTAGATCCTTGATCTGTCCTGACTTCAAAGGGGAGCTGCAGCCTCAAAGCAGAGCAGGCTATTGAAGAAAGAATGGTATTTGTAGAAAAACGAAAGCAGCTTGATGCATCCAATATGTAGGATCTTAATCCACTTATTAGTAAAACCCATCTATAACCTGACAAAACAATATGCACAAGCATAGCTTGTCCCCCACCTCTGAAGAGTGTACACAAAATTCTGCTTGAAGCACAAGGAGCAGCATGAATTTATATTCATCACAATAATATATTTATTACATAAATTTAATTTAGTGCTGGCTTGGGCCCTTTCTGCAAGTTATTTTAAAGGAGATAAACAGATGACTGGGATAGAATACAATAAATTATTGCAGGTGGAAGTGACCTACAACCATTGTCTGGTCCAACTGCCCGACCTCTTCAGGGCCGACCAGACACTAAGCAGGGTGTTAAGGGCATTGTCCAAATAAATGCCTTTTAAACCTGACAGGCTCTCCTGGAAGCTTGTTCCAGGGTTTGACCACACTCTAGGTAAAGAAATGTTTCCTAGTGTCCAGTCTGAAGCATCCTGCCACAGCTTTGAGCCACTTCCAGGTGTCTTGTCTCTGGATCCCAGGGAAAAGAGCTCAGCACCTCCCTCTCCACATCCTCTCCTCAGGAAGCTGCAGAGAGCAATGAGGTTGCCCCTCAGCCTCGCTCTCTCCAAACCAGACCAACTTAGAGTGAAACCTCAGCCTCCTCTCCCAGCCTGTTTGCCCTTCTCTGGACACGTTCAAAGACTTCCATATTCTTCTGAAATTTTACACACAAGTTGCATGTTATAGTTGGTAAAATCTAACAGCTCACTGTTCCAGAGGCTAAAGCCATTCATTCCTCCTCCTCCTCTGCCTTTATCATGCTCCTGGTTTGTTCCCCACCCCACCATTTTGCTGAGCCTGCTCAAGCCTTTCCTCCTACATAAGCTGTACCATGTTGTAGTTGTTTTGCCACGTTTTCAGCCTGTTCAAACACCTGCATAATAATTTGGTGTAGTGCTCAGATGGAATTCTCTTGCCTGGACACCAGGCATCACTGTGAAGAGTCTAGCTCCATCTTCTTCATACCCTTCCTGTGCAGGCAAGAACTTTTTGTATTTATGTTAAGATTTCTCTCTACAGCATCTGGTCCTACTACCTAAAAAAATACTGTTTATCACCAAAGAGAATGTAATTACCTATATGATGAACAAGTTACTGTACATGGCTGACTGAGGTTGCTCTCGTGGATGCAATTAGCAGATCTCTGGGCATCCAGCTAAAACTGGAAGATAAACCAGGCCCACGCCGTCATTCAGCATTTCACTGAAGAGCAGATATGGTGACAATGACAGCCACACTTCACTCCGTGGGGCAGGTCGGTTCTGCAGCTTGAGATTTATCAAGAAGAGGTAAAGCAAGACACAAGCTATCCCGAGTAATACAACCTTTTTTTTCTGAGCATGAACCCCCGTGTTATCCTTGCATCTTTTTTTACTAATCCAGCTCAACACGGGAATAAATTCCCATAAAAACATGTCAAATCTATCATTTGGGTTGTGTCCAAAACCCCACTTGCATAGAGCTGACTGCGCTGGAATAGGAATAAATTCTGATTTCAGCAATACTAGGGAAAATAAAAAATTAAACAAACCAACCAACGAAACAACTACAACAAACCTTATTACACATACAGCATCTCAAAAAATTATTTTTTCTTAACTCTTGACGGTACACCTCAGGGAAGACTGCATTAAGGATACCTAAATTATTCCAACAGGCCATTTATTATACTCAATTTTAGTTCTGCACAATTTGACACAAAATAAGTCATTTTTATAATAGAGTTTGTCATGAAAACTGCTTAGTAGGACACAAAACAAGTAATATTACTTAGAAAAATTCAGCAGTTGTCTGCCTTTCAGCACTAGCTGTTACAACAGCAGAGGTGCCATTATTGTAGAATACTGTATTTTGTAGAGGTAAGGGATTACAGAAGAAACAGAACTCCATAGGAAAGAAGCACCATGCTGTTCCTTATCAAAGCTCCAAAAACAAAGCAAGTGAAGAAAACAAGTTCTGCTTTGTTGAAGGTACAACACTGACATTTGAAGTCAAGAAGAGAAAAATCCAGAGTTCCATTTAAGGCAGTTGTCAGGAAAGTTTTAAAATAATAATAAAAAAAAACCACCCCAATTTTACATTTAACACTACTCCAGTATCATTTGATAGGAGAGAACAATACATTCTCAAAACAGAGACATGAGTTATGTCTTACCCTTACTGGTAATATTACTTCTGTACGGTACTGTGCTACTCATTCAGTAATTCACACACATTAATAAAGCCCCATAAAATCCTTTTGTTCGCTTTGCTTTATAGCTAGGAACATAAAGGCAGAATGGTTATCAACCTGAATTCTAGAAACATACAGAATCACTAAGAATTAGACCTCTAAAAAATCAGGCCATCTTTCCCCCAACCCCCAACCACAAAGGAGTAAGTTTCAAATTTAGAGTAAAAGCTCCAACTTTCCACTTCTCAGCTCTTAATCAGAATGAAAGACCCTTTCTTGTCTGTTTTTGTCAGACATATCTAGACAACTTTCTTCAGGCTAAGTCTGACTAAACTGCAGCTCAGTACCTGTTCCAACCCCTGTGCATATCCTTACAAGTACTGATAAAAACAGTCTGCATGGTCCTGAAAAGAGAGGGTGCTGACACAGTAGAAATAATCAAGATGGACCCACTCCCCCCCCGCAAAATCAACCACAAAAATCAAACCACAAAACAGGAGGGACAAAGCGGTTTCAGATGCAGTACCACTTCAGAATAAGCCACCACAGCATGTCAAGGGGTGCCATAAGCTTTAGCATATAACAGACTGTGTCTTCCAACAAGCACAAGGTGAACTGATAGCAGCATCCTTTTAAAATAGCAAAGATGCAATTACACAATTAACCAACAGCCAAAAGCTTTACTCATTCCTTGTACAGTTTATTTAGACAAGACAACAGCTTGCACAGTTTAGTAATGGTATACAGGAATGAAAGCATCTGAAATATATTAAGTTGTGTCCCCCTGTACGTTTAACTTTGTACTTTGTTCTTGGAAAAGTGACTTTGTATTTTTTAGGATTCTCGCTTCAGCAGTACATATGCTCCCATTACTGCCAGAAGAGCATACTGCAAAAGAAAATAGAGAATAAAGACTGCTTAGAATTGCTCTTCACAGAAGCTCTGAAAGCACAAGTTGTTCAAAGTGCGCCCTCTCCAATGTTACACCTATCTAGATGAATATACAGTTCTAGAGTTGTGCTCCTACAGAATTACAGGAATATTTAGGAAACTCCTATCGATTAAGTGTTTTCAAATTACTGCAAATACTGAGTTCTGCTGGATAACAACAAGCTAAAATAAGGATGAAAACACAGCTCATTTTATATGAGGTACCAAACCACAGAAACAACTTTATTAAGATGCATTCTTGCATGCAAGATTCTTATTATCTTTATTTGCATACTTGAATTTAAAGCTCAACCAGCAAAATGTCTGTGTACATACCTTGAATTTTGGATAGTCATTCATTATTATAGTTACCATACCAACATAAGGCAGAAATCTGTAAATGACAAAAATTAATGTAAATGAACCCTCGAATATTACATGGAAATGTTTCACTGTTATTCAGTGCTGAATATTTTAGTGTAAAACCACCATATCTGAATAGGATTTTTTTATATTTTTCCCCTTAGACAACAATTTCATCACATGACTTAAGAAAAATTGTAAGACACTTCATTTCAGCTGGGGAATGCGACCACGTCAAAAGTTCAAACCTTGTCTAGTGCTCCTGTGAAATGAAGAAGTAATTTCCCAGGAATTTCTAGCAATGATGAGGATACATTGGCTGATTTTATATTTACTGGTGAGTTTTGTTATATATGGCATCTGAATCTACTCTCCACATCAGCGAGAGGACTGCAGAAAGCAACTTTTCCAGGTAGAATAGATTTTTTCAAATTACCATTTTAAGAAATTAAAAGTTACCATACCAGATCTACTGTGTACCAACACGAGAACTGATCCAAGTTCCGAATTGTCTTTGTTTAATTACAAAGAACGGACATTTTGCATTACTCACCCTCTTGCTCTTCCAACAACATCCTTCTTCTCTAACCAGTTCTGACCTTCTTTGTACAAGCCTCTATCATCGACTTCATTATTATCGCCTTTGGTGAGAAATTTGATGTTCCCATTTTCTCTAGAAGGCAATGAGGTGATAAACTAAATACAACCCTTAATTAAAAACCTCAGTTAACATCTACAAAGCACAATGAAGATGAAAAGTGCTATGAGATTAGATAACAATATTTACTTCCAGTCCTGCTTGTCTTACATATTTAGCAAACACCATTAAATAATCAACATTACAGACTTTACTGATAGAATACTGATAGATTTTAACATGAAATGGTTTTTAAAACACTTTTAAACTGTAATTTGATGTAAGCAATTTCACAGTGGACATGACAAGGATACCGGCCATCCAGAGCAGGTACTAAACTTCTTCAATAAAAGCAGTATGTGCCTATCTGGAAAAAAAACCCAACCCTCTGCATTTTCAACAGAAGAGAAATTTAACTCTGACTTACTAAGTAATACTCTACTAAGTAGGTTGGGGTTTTTTTTGTTTTTTTGAACAAATTGTGGAATAAGATCCTGTGAAGTCATCATGCGTTAGACAGTAAGTCTGACTAAATTTAAATCACAAACTGCACATGAGATGGACCCTAAAAATTTTCCCTTCAGAAAGAAAGTCGTATAATAATAAAATGCTCTAGGCAATTTTCTTCTAAGTTCTATATACTTGTTTAACTCTTAGTAATGATATTTATGTCAGTTTACAGTCTTCAAAATGATTGTGCTCAAGAAGCTGCTAATTGAAAGTAATAATATCAAGAAACAAGGACTTAGGAGTTTTATGAGAACAGCTGAAGAGGTATTACAACAACCCACCCCACCCCAAAAAAAAAAAAAAAAAAAAAAAGAAAAGAAAAGATAATCCTTGGATATACATATTTGTTTCAAAAAAAGCTGCAGAAGCACAGATATTACTGAGGAAAACCACCTTCGGTTCATGGCCAGGACTTCCTGAGGAGCAAGCATGTCAGCACTTGCTACCTCCAGGTTAGCTTTTTGTTGTGCAGCATTAGAAACAGAATTGCCTCTCCTGTCTGAGAAGGAACTGTTTATCAGAACAGGCACATGCAACAAAGGTAAAGACAAAAAATCTACCTGTTGCACTTCAGTGAATTGTTGTTGGCATTGTGACCGACTGACACAAAAAAAGAGTAAGAATTTCCTCTTTCAACTCAAACCTCCTTCCCTGAAAACTCTCGTTAGCAAAGATGACATATTAGTCTGATTTCATCTATAGGTCTGATTCTGAATCAGTGTTCACTTTCTTTCAGGGATCTGCTCTTAGGTCTTTCTCATGACCAAACTCCCCATTCTACCACAGTCAGCACAGAGGGTGCTCTGCTCCCACACCTCTTGCTACTGCTGGCAAAAATTAACTTGCATATTCTGTGTTACTGGGCTCCTCTTTGGTATAGTTTACCTACTTCACACCTGAGCAACTTTGCTGAGGGATGGGAGGTGGGGTCTCAAGAAGCATGCCACAGAACTGGGGACAAAAGTGGATCACATCCTAGAGATGAGCTTTCTCTTACAGCATATCCTCACTTGCCTTTTTCAGAAAATACTACTAAGTTAAAATGTAATTGCAAGTCACAGTAAAGGAAACTCTATTTAGAAACAAGGCAAATGCCTTGTTGCATTACTTTTCATGTATTTTGATTACTCTGTGAACTATTGGAATGTCTCTGCCTTCAACTTTAAAAACAACTATTTCACCGGCTCTGATTGGATCATCATGGAAATTCGTTAGGAACAACAGGTCTCCTCTGTGAAAAGCTGGTTCCATGCTGCCACTACAAACAAAAAGAAAGAGTATGTATTAGCATTATGGTAAATGGAAGAACAAAGACAAAGAACATTTAATTCTCACAGATAAGCTTGCAATTTTAACTGAAATCTGTAGCTCCACCTATTCAGTAACACTACAGAGACAATTGACACGATGCAAACCTCAGGAAGTCCCAAGCCGAGCCAGCCTATAGAAGACTTCCTTGCTGCCTAAGGGAAGGAAGAACAGAAAAGGAAAAGGCTGAATCTCTTCATGTATCAGCACTCAGGGGCCTAGAGAACTGGCTCTTTACATACCAGAAGAAAGATACCACCGAAGAGAGAAGCAACAAGTGTATTTTACTCATAAAAGGAGTTTTACTGTAATACAATTTTAAATATACATATGGTAATAAATAATAAAAACATCAACAACAGACAAAAAAGCACCACAAATAAAAGCAAACCACCAACGAAAACCAGCCAGAAAGTATTCAATGGCTTCAGGAAGTGCAACGCACACATTTACTTACTTTCTTCAGGACACAACAAAAGCTTCATAGGATTATGTGTATTTCTATTATGGCAGAATTAATATTTTGGAATCCTAACACCTATACAGGGATTACTATCCCTACGTAGCAATATATAGAAGTAATCTCGAGTTTCTCTATTAATTCTCTACTATTAAGTGAATAAAATTAATTTTCCAAGGTTTCACTTGTCTACTGCTTCTACAAGCTTCCATGAAAACTAGAAGGCAGTTACAGAAGCACACTTTTCTAAGTGTTTGAGCATTTCTTTAATTAAGCGAGATCTCAAGCTCCTAATCTATCCCACGGGGAAGGGGAGGAGACAAAGCACAAAACAATACTTGGCCTTTAACAAAAGGCCTTTACATTGACTTACCTGAGCACCACCACAATGGGGCTTTCACTTCCAGTAATGACGATCAGCCCTTTCCAGATCATAAGGGCAGAAGACACTATCATAGCAAAATTTAAGACTTGGTAATACAGCTAGATGAAACGAGAAAATTTGTTTTAGAAGTTACTGTGTTCTATTTAGAAGCACAACATTGAATTTCAACTGATATACACCACTGAATCACAATTCAGGTACATGGACTCCTGTGCTAAAATCACACTCTGACAGCAGTCCCCTGAGCAGGCTGCCAAAGCAGCAGTCCAGCCGTAGGGACCGTGTCCGCAGCCCACTGCATGTCTCAATCCTGGCTGGTTACGCCTGCGCCACACTCCCAGTCGCCAGTGGCAGAAGCTGGCGATCTCACTAGCAAGGAGGTCTAAAATATAGGAAGCTCTATAGCAGATGATCCAATCTGTTTTGACCACATCCTGGGCTCATAAGGATTCGCAACAGACAATAAGAAACACTGTAAGATCTCTAATAGCAGACTCTGTAGTTTGAACAATTACTTTTGATTAAAAAGAGGAGCTGTGGGAGTAGAAGAGAGATGGCAAAGGATCACTTCCTGCTGTTGTCAGGCAGGAACTTCTTACGTGGAAAATCTTTTACTGATTTGACTAATTTTGTCTCAAAAAATCTACTGCTTCGCCAGCTGTTACAGCAGTGGATGCACTTTCTTCACAAAGATATTCCAGCAGAATACAACTCTGGCCATCTGCATTTACTGTGTAGCTCATCGATATAAAATACGGAGCCAAAAATTCCCAGACCGCCACTCCAGATTGGAAAAATACATGCTGGGCTTTTCAGGTGTATGATCCACTTAACTCAGGATGGGTCAAACTTCAAAATCTGCTCTTAAGTATTACTGCGGTCTTAAAATGATTGATATGTAAAAAAAAAAAAAAAAAAAAGAAAAAAAAAACAAAAAAAACCCACACAACAAAAAAACACACACACAAANCAACCAAAAACCCAGAACAGGAACCCAGAAAAAATCCAAACCAAGAAGCTTTCACAGCCTGGGAATCAGGCAGTTTCTCACCAGCCTTATGTTCTCTCTCCCAACATGACTTGCACAGTCGCAGAGCAAAGACAGAATCAAGGAAGGTACCTTGAACTACAAACTACAAGAGTTTAAACCCTCTCCTCTTCCCCGTGCGGTACCTCCGAGGGAGGCCGGTTACCGGCAGGAACGTAAAACGCTCGCAGATTCATCCCCCGGGTCCGAGGCCCCTCCGCGGAGCCGCAGCCCCCGCCCCAGTGGCTCGTGCTCCTGAGC
>VWZY01000733.1:33809-51904 GCA_013399075.1 Chloroceryle aenea | reverse complement strand
GAATTTTAGCGACAGGCGTTCACCTCAGCTCTTGCTTCGGGACCTCTGCGTAGGCCTTGAGGAGAGAAAGCCACGGAGGCCTAGAAAAAGCTCTGCGCTTAGGAGGCAGCAACGCGGTCCTGCCCTCAGGCCTGGCTGCCGTCAGGGCTATGAGGTCCTGCTAACAGAAAATGACAGCAGCGGCAGCAGCTCGGGCCCTCCAGGGAGGACAGGGAGAGTTCACACATGCAGCCAGCAATTACAGTCTTCCCCTTGTCCATCACCACTCAGGATCTGAAGTTTACAAAAACTGTGACCTCTCAGAAAGTGGTGAGGAAGCTGGACTTGGTTTGGGGTGATTCCTGGATGCTTCTCTCAGCAGGAGTGACGGACGAAGGAGTGTGGCCCATCAATAGGCCACTTGTCCCTATGGGGCTGCTGCTGCTGTGCTCTTAAAATTTTATGACTATGCAGTGACCTGGAATTTCAACTCAACTCGTAATAATGCTGCCAGATAAAACAAAAAACCCCAATATGGGTATCCTGAAGATGGGAGTATTTTTAAACAGTATTTTCTTCCAAGTTCAACTCATTGCCACAAACAGACCAGTATCTGCTGGAAGTTAACTTTCTGTGCAGAAGGGCTGGCTGAATGATCTTGGAAGTCTCTTCCAGTTCTGCATTTGAATGAATGCATAACTGTGAAGCAACAACCAGCCAAATACATGCATACCACTACCCAGAGCTCACTGATTTCCTGGGAATGAAATCAACCAAACTTAAGTGAGGTTTTCACCACATTCAGGATTAGCCCCAGAAGACAGGGAATGACAGTGTGAGGACAAAGGACACAGGGAAATGCTACTAAGTAAATCGGAAGCAAATCATTTGTCTGAAGGAGCATTGAAAAGTTATTTCCATAGTTTGATAGAAGTATCTCAAGACTTTCTGTTAGCAAACAGTTGGGAAAGAGTGACTAACTGTGGCAGAACTGACATTAGACTACAGAGGAATGTATAATGGTATTTATGAATGGACAGAAATGGCAAACGGACACTGGAAAGAAAGGTCCAGGGACACTAGCTAGGCATTACCTTGACCAGATCCTTCATCTTCACACCTGATGATTCTATCAGTGCCACAAGTGTTTACTACACAGGAGTTCATCTACGTTTACATTATTTCAGGTTAGTGTTCTCTGATGCCCTTTAAATGCTTGAAACTCATACTGAGGTTGATTTTCTGTGTTAAACATGCGCCTAAAGTGTGCACTAAGGGTTGTGTGAGGAATTCTGATGAGGAGAGGCTGAGAGAGCTGAGATTGTTTATCCTGGAGAAGAGATGGCTCCAGTGGGATCTTAATGTATATAAACACCTAATGGGACGGAGTAACTAACGGGACAGACTCTTTTTGCTGGTACCCAGGTAAATGACATAGGCTGGGCAATGTTAGAATAGTTCCTTGCAGTCATTCCTCATGGAGAGAATGAAAAGTGGAAGTTCGGATGATAAAATCTAATAGCGTAACAAGCAGAGGGATAAAGCGGTACTAGTGTATGGAAAGTTCAGAAAAGCAAGAATGCAACTTTGTATTGAGACCTGGTGGGACTGAAGCTTCTTGGTCTTTTGTTCACAGAGATGCGACATTCTTTTGCATGAGGCACAAACCCACACTTAATTCTGAGATCGTATCGTCTTTGCTGTATCTTTGCATGTCAAGGGATTTGGTATTAGAATTCCAAAGCTTAGAAAACACTTTTATTCACCCATTGTGAATAAAAGTGTTTTATTCACCCATGGTCAGTCAAGGGACACATATTAGGGACGTGCTTTTCAGCCTTTTCCACAGATTCTGGGAATCGCCCACACCTCTGTCTGTGGCTTTGTTATTTTACCGTCTGGAAGATTTAGATGAAAGGTTACATGTATTTTGAAATCTTCCCATACTCTGGATGTTTGACTTAAATATTTGTACAGTAGATATTTTGGACGTCTGTGCTAGAAAATTATGCTAATTTTTTAGTACACAGGAAAATGTAGCTCTTGGCATTCTGGCTCATTTGTCAGACCTCTGCAAACGTCCATGTGTTAGTGCTACCTGTATATATAATATTTGAAACACAACTCTTTGTCATGGGCAAACAACTGGCACCTTGCACCTGAGCTGAAAAATGTAGGTTAATGGGGAAAGTCGTAAAGTCCATCTGCAGCCACTCAGACTAAAGCACAGAAGGAACACAATAACTGACTTCCCCAGTGAGCACTCTGTTGTTCCAAATGCATTTGGAACTATTCTGCTTCCTGTCCCTGTTGCTCCACAGGCTGTTAGAGCAGCCAGTAATGCACACAGTGCTCTCTAGAAGCAACAGGACGCCACTTTCACCAATACCACACTTTCTCCTGGATTCTTCTAATACTGGGAGCACTCAGCTGCCCATAAGAGTAGTTGCATTTGAGTGCAAGTAAGTGCAAGCAGCCTCCTTTACTCCAAAAGAAGCTTCTGTTAGCCAAGCAATAGTGTTGAAAGGGAACATTTGGGGTTCAGACACATTTGCCTGTGAGCACTGGCTTCAGAAGGGTCAAGAACAGCAACTGCCAGGGTGGGACCCAAATGTCCCCACCACCAGCCTTGCCTCCACTTTGCCTCCCACTGCCCACAGGCTGTTGCTCAGGCAGCAAGCAGTCAGGAGTGAGATGAGGGCAGGTATTTCGAGGACAGCAGTTTTCAGCAGTACTCTGTGCCCCCTGGCCTCCCAACAGCGGTAACTGGTGTGCCAGTGCTCCTTCAGTGTCCCCTCCAGCTCCCACCTCTCCTGCAGTAGCTCACCTGCCCCATGGCTTGTCCAGGAAGGCAATGCTGAGTTCTACCTGTACTGCCAGCCAGCCCAGAGCCACCTCTGTCCCATCCCCAGGCTCCCAGGGCTGCGTATTATGACGAGATGGTACCACATCTGCCCGAAGCACTCATGCAGATAGAGCTCCAGAGAGTCTCTGCGTGGCATCTGACACAATGGGGAGCTCTGCAGGGCAGCACTGAATGAAACATTCAATGTTTATTTGCATGCCAGCTCAGATTGTCAGTGTTTTATTAATCACAGTAGTGATCTTAATACCTGATGAATCTCCCATGAAACAGGGAAATAGAGAGTCTTGGGCATTTGTAGCAATCATTCCCAATAGAGGTTAAAGTTTTTTGGGTGCTTTTGGCCATGCATACAGGTGTTGATGTGCTGTTGTCTTCTTTGTGACAGGGCTGTGGTGTGTGTGTCCGCTGTGAGGTGTTTGCTGCGTCTCCCCCTGGTAACTCCATACGAGTGCAAGGTGACAGACTTGATCTATGGTTAAATCAAGAGCTCTGCTGCTGCCCTCTTGGCTTGTGGTCGGTTCACTTTTAGTACAGCCAAATCAAATATCTTTAGGAAATGTCCTGGCCTAAGTAGAAATGTTTCTAGAAGGGCCTGAGGGCTCTCATACAGCCTTCACTCAGGTGAGGTGGACATGGAGAGGCAGGGCTGAAGTTGATGAAGGAGAGCAGGAACACCTTAAAAACCTGTCTGCTTCCAGACTGAGGCATGACTGTGGTCTGAGAGCCACAGATGGCAAGTGCTGAAAAGCTCAGAGGCTGACAGTACTTTTTCTACAGAGGACAGGTCATGTTACACAGAATTACACAGAATTATCATAGAGTCTGGAATAGACCTTTGAGATCAAGTCCAGCCTAAGATCTGACAACACACCATCTAGCTAGTCACTAAGTGCCACATCCAATCTTTCCTTAAACACAAGGGTCGGTGCTTCCTGATATCCAGCCTAAACCTCCTCTGGTGCAGCTTCAGGCCATGTCCTCTCGTTCTGTCATTGGTTGCCTGGGAGAAGAGCCCAGCCCCCACCTGCCTACAACTACCTTTCAGGTAGGTGTAGAGAGTGATGAGGTCTCCCCTGAGTCTCCACTTCTCCAGGCTGAACAGCCCCAGCTCCCTCAGCCTCTCCTCATAAGACTTTCCCTCCAGTCCTTTCACCAGTCTTGTTGCTCTCCTCTGGGACCCGCTCCAGCACCTCAATGTCCTCCTTGAAGTGCGGGGCCCAGAACTGCACACAGTATTGCACAGTGTTGCATTGTACTTTCCCAATGCCTTTTAATTCCTAAACAGTGCTAATTATCCCCCGCCAAGTTCATCTGCAGCTCTTAATTTCTTGTCATCTCAACGTCTTGTGCAATAGTACAAGACTATTTATGCCTCTTCCCACAATCTCTTCTGTAACTGTATTACCCATGTGGATCAGCAGTGTGGCACCAGCAACTGAGCTGTTTCATAATGGTATTTGTTAACTATTTGCTTAATGTGCACTGAAGAGCTGAGGAAACTAGGCAAACAAAAAATAAATTATATATGTGATGGGACTTGAAGGCCTCAATCATAGCACTGTGTAAGAAAATATGGCTCCTGGTCACTGAGTTCTCTGGAGATGAATTTGGCCTCTGGCCATAGTCTGCTTTGATGTTTGTGCCTCGACTTTCTTGAGCACTTGGAAAGTGCTTGACTTGCCATGAGTGGAGCAGGAAGCACGTCCTGTGTGGGAAACATTCTGTGAGGTATACCATCTGGAGCAATGCTGGTACTGCTTTGATGAAGAGCTTTTTCTCTGCACATAAAGGACTCTGCTCATTTTGCTAACAGCAACAGTATGTAAATGTAATGACCAAATGATATCCTGAGACAGTAGCTCCTCCAATTACAGCCTGATTGCATTCATCAGGGACTGCTCTGCATTTTAACTGAGAAAGTGACAGCCACTTAAACCAGGAAATATGGTTGTACTTGACCTTCAATATAGATCTGGCACACAGAGCTATGGCAATGTTAGCCCAGTGGTGGACGGACTCAGAGAGAGCAATACTCATAATGCAGAGCATCCATATCCCCACCATCATATTAGAACCATTGAATACAAAATAGCAGCATTTGAGAATATAAAATAAATGAACCACATAAAGGCTTCTGCCAAATCACATTTGGGGACATATCTGTGAAGGACACAATGTTCAGATTATTTTGCTAGTAGTCGCATTACTGCTCAAAATCCATTTTTTCCTTCTAAGTAGAAACCTTGGGGTCAGGGAAGAAAGCAGTAGTGCCTCCAGCTCATTTTCCAGATTAACCTGGGTCATTTCCAGTGCCTTGCTTTACCAGGTCTTTTCAAAACACCTCACAGCAGTGGAGCAGAGCACAGTGCTACAGCACACGTCTCTGCTCTCAGCCTGGCTGGCACCACTCATCCTGGATGATGTTTGCACCAGAGATGGGTATTGGTGTGCACAAGGTGCCTGCTGTGACTTTTCATGGTGGCATTTCACCCACAGCAATGACTGCGCTCGGTGGCCATGGAGCTTGCTGGAGGGCTTGCCATGGCCTGGCATCTTTTGCAGCTTAGCACTGTTCTCTGAGGTTGTCCTGCTCTGTTGGCAGCCCACACAGGCCTCTCCTCACCAGGGGCCCACACTGCAGAGTGTCTCACTGCAGTGCCCTCAGACCATTTGACCCCCAGGGAGGAAACCTATCTTTTTTCCAGCTATGAAAGAAATAACATTAAACCCAGGTTTTGCACAGTTCACCAAGGAGAAAAAAACCCACTTATTTTTCAAAAGAAAGAAGTGGTCTGGGAGGAGATAAGAAGTGCTACTCCCGTCCTGCTCCTTCTGCATCCACCTCTGGTTACAGAACCCAGTTTGTATGTGAAGCTCAGGGATGAGGGTTGTGCCTGCTATGTTTGCTGTGTTTTGTACTTACTTCTCTCCTCACCCCTTTACCCACCCTTCATCCTTCTGGGAGCCTAGACAGATAACCTTTTAGTAATAGTCTGAAATTCAAATACCAAGAATTGCCTCCTGAACTCCCCTAATATTTGAGAAAGATTTTAAGATAAACTGTGTCCCATTATTGGCCTGGCAGCTGTGTGTGTATGCTGGGTGTACTGAGAAAGGTATTATTAACAGAATGAAAAGGTCAGAGTTATATAAAAATCCTTTTAAAACTAAAGAGGCCTGCTGTACTGAATTCCCCATGGAATTCACAGAGGTTAAGAACTGAGAACATTTGGGCCTTTGGCAGGTCAAGTTGTCCATCTGTAAATGCCCTCCAGAAATAAAAATCCCAGACAATTCTATAAGTAGAGTGATTGTGGTCAAACAGATCCAACTTGTGCTGTACCTGCTCTGCACGAAGGCTGTTTGTCTGAGGCAAGGCTAAATATGACCCTGAGCATGTCCAGACCAGCCCCATGAGAACCAGGGGGTGACATGGAGGGAAGTGCCAGGGGCACTTCATAGCATGAGCAATTGCCACTCTTAAGTCTTCTTTCATGATGAGCAATGGCTGGTTTGGGGTCTGTCATTCAGTGTGTAAGCTCAGTCCCATTTGTCACTTCTGAATCATGTCGCATTCTTCTTCATCTACTCTCCCCTGCCATTCCTTTCACCTTTTTCAGTATTATGATGTTCTTTTGCAGTGCTTTGCAATCATTCTTCATTTTTCTTACCCTTCTTAGCTTAGTGTCATGGGTAGCCTTGTGACTTGTGCCTGCCTTTTTCAGACTGTTTGTGAACAGTACAGTCCTCAACCCAGACACCTCTGGGGATTAATACAAGACTATCCTCCACCAAATAAAAGTATCGTCACTTCAAGATACATATGTACACTCCCCTTGTCACGGAAGTGCTTTCCTCTTTTTCTATCCTTATGACTAAATCGAGTCTTATTTCAGGTGAACAACAGAGCAGTGCCATCAGCCCAGACAAACCTCTTTTGAAGCTGAATTACATTTATGTGACACTGTATGTGTGAGGGTGGAAATCAGGTTTCCACCTGCATGGAAGTCAAAGGCCTCTGATCTTAGACTAGTTGCATTAAATTAGTAGACTAGTTACCCCCTGTGCAGTAACTGTTGCCAGACCCAATCCGTCTCAAGACCACATTATTCCAGGTTCTTGCAATGTGAACAGACAGGGAAACAACATAAGGCGGGTGTGAGGTAGCTGGTTTCTTGCACAAGTGTTTATCAAAATAAGTGGTGGAGGAATCCTTCCAAAATGTTTGTATTTCCTATAAATGCATTTCTTACTCTTGCTGAAACCTCAATAGTCAGAATTTTCTGTGGCACTGAGTTCCACTGTTTAACTGTGTGACGGTTAAAAAAATGGGACTTTTACTAGTTCTCAATGTTTTGCTCCCTGTGGGGCACGGTTCCCCTTGAAACACTGTGACAAGTCCTCTGCACCACCCACCACAGCTATGCTTCAGCCCATTCCTTCTCCCTGCCTGTTCCTTGGAGTTGCAGCCTTCTCTATTGCTGTCCACGGGCTGGTCCCTCTGGGGCTGATGAGATGGCCTGGGCAAGCCGGGCAGCCGGAGGGAAAAACTGCCGCCTGCCTGGACACACCATTGCCTCTGTGCACCATCCCCACAGCAGCGCCGCTACGGCACCAGGAGGCACATAGTGCTACTGGTGACCTGGGCTCACAGTGGGCCCTGGGCACTTGTTCTGTGCCAGCCACACGCAGGTCCCCTCAGCTTGTCAGTGTGGATGCCAAGCCGTTGGGGTCCCTCAGCAGGAGGGGTGCTCCACGCTTGCCTCTCCTCCAAGTCCCAGGGCCCTTCGCTTTTCCCACAGCAGAGCTGTTTGTTTCCTGTAGGGTCGATTGCATGGAACAAGGTGGCTCTAGCTGACCTGCTGTCCTATTTCCCTGTGCTCATTGTTCCTTCCTGCCAATCTCACAGACTTTCTCAAGGGCATTTTTGTTTCTGGCAAATTTAATGTTTTGGAAAGTGTCTCAGTATGGCCCTGTGCACATTGCAAAGGGCTGTCTCCATGCTGCCTTGCTGGCCTATTGTAAACTACACTGTCATTTTCCGTGACTTTCCCAGTGATAAGGGAGTGCATGTGTCCCCATGAAGATGCATTTAGAACTTTCCCAAGCGGTTTGTGGGTTTTTCTCCTAGAGGTACTACAGCCTCATGGACTCGTTTCCGTGTCACAAAGACTCCATGTACACCCAGCCCTGAGGACAACTGCAGCCAGTCAGTGTGGCAGCCAGGCACTGTCAGTGTGTCCTGCAGCTCTAGGGTGAACCACAAACCCACTCCAGCATGGTGCCTGGCACCCACTGAACCACAGCCAGCCCTTTCAAGCCTGTTAGCAAAACATCTGTACACTGTGAAGTGCAATAGCTGAGGAGAGGTTACTCACTCTAGAAAGCTTTGCTTTTAATTCTAAAGCGCAGTTTAGTCGGCTAAAGGGGCCTGAGGGGGGAAAATATTTGACCATTTGGCACTGGCATTGTTATCAGGTGAAAAATCGGTGTTATTTAAGCTGTGCTGGCAGGTGGGTCCGATCTTTGTTGTGCAGGGGCTGCACTGAGGGCTGCTTCAGGGCCAGGGCAGGCACTGGCCATTGCTGTCTGGCCTGGCACACCTTCTCTGCCCCACCTGGCCCTACCATCAGTTGCCCCCAGCTTGGCTGTGGACACTGCCTGGCTGTGGGTGTCATGGGATCATGCTTCAGGCAGCTGATTCTGAACAAGAGAGGTGGGACTGGCCATGCTGCTGAGGAGCACAGCACCAAGCACCAGTGGAATAGTCACCAGGTTCCCAAATGGGTGGTTGCAGTCCTGGTCTGGCAGTTTCTCTGTAGCTCGATACTTGGGAAGAGGTTTCAGTGGGCTCCCCACCTGGCTGAGGAGCAGAAGGTGTTGAATGGGATGGCACACAAAGTGGGGATATATATCTGTACACACACATAGTATACCTCTCAGGCACTGACTCCACTGAGATGAGGAATCCCTGCCTTTGTACAGGGTGAACAGGTTAACCGTTGTTAACCCCAGACACAACACTAGCACTTTGTTTTGCTGCCTAAGTGCTTTCTGAAGCCTTAGTCACTATTTCTGCTCTAACCTGCTTGCTAGAGTTGATGTGCAATGTTAAGTACCCCTGTGTTTAACCAAGAGAGTAGCTGCAGAGCAGTGGAGGCTGAAGGATCCTTTTCTTACCTTACGGAGAGGTTTTAAGAGGTTTAATCCATTTCTGCTAAATCCTCAGAGGAAAGAATGTGTAGAAAGGAGGGAGTATTAATGTCATCATTGTAATTGACTGTCAGTGTCTCAACATTAATTAAAAGCAAACAATTCAAGCGTCAGATCTCAGGTAATGATACATTTAAATATTTTCTGTATAGTTTACAAGAGGAGGTAATTCCCCATGGCATATAAACTGCAATTTTTACCTCTTCACTGGTGTCTCACGTTGCTTTATAAAGTACTGTTCCTCTCCTGGTCTGCAGAAAATCATCTTCATGTTAGGAAAGCCTGGCTGCCTCATAGTTCCACGTGCACAGTGCAGGCTGGAGGCTGCCCCATCTCCCAGTTGTCCCTGCCTTTTTGCATTGGCAAAGGAGGCTCAGTGCCTTACGCACTCTTGGAAGGGCAAAGCTCATGACAGCGGGTGGCCACTGCATCAGTGTTGGCTTCTCGAGGCCTCCCAGCCCTATTGCTGGCTGCTTAGGCCTGTCTGGTTTCTGTGACAGAGCCTGTGTCTTGCAGCTGGAGCTGCTGGTTTGGATTTGCTTGTTGCAGAGGATCAGGTGTAATAAGCTGCCCTTGTCTTGGGTCCTGCTGCATGCTGTGAGAGATTTGCCTTCCTCTTGCTCCTGTCCTTTATCTCAGTCCCATGTTTTGGGAACCTCTCAAGAGTACTCGTAATTTAGGACTTCCTTCCTGCTCTTGAGGGAAACACCCTGATCTCACAGCAAACAAACACGGAGCCGAAGGTGCTTTAATTTGAAAAATAGCTGGGACTGTCTTTTCTCAGGCTGTGCTCCAACAGGAGCCTTGGGAGCCAATCTCTGCTTCTAAGATTACTGCTACTCCCTTTTCAGCCTGCACAACCAACCAGACAGGATGGAAAAGCAGGAAAGACCATGGATTAGATTCTTTTCACTCCCTTAACCATAGCTTTCCAGCATCTATTCTCACATTCCCATCTGATGGTTCTTTGATATACTAGTAATTATTAGTTCATTAATAAGGTCCTACATTTCCAACATACCCGTGCTGTATTTGGAGCCCCTACTTGCCTTGGCTTTCCCGTCTGATAAGCACACATCCCCTGAGAGCTGTGTGGGCAGGGAAATGGAGCAGCGCATGGGACCATGAGAAACTTGCATCGTTTTGATGCAGGGTTTTGTGCAGCAAAGCAGCCATCATTTCTGAAAGTGTCAGCCAACTAAAATGTGAAACTTTCTTTGCCCAAGATCAAGTCCAATAGCAATGAACAGCCAGGTTGGTCATTACCAGGAAATCTGACTGGGCAAGACCAACTTCCAAGCAGAAGAATCTCAAAAAGGAACAGGCAGCAACATCACTCCTGGAGTAATGCTTGGACACTGGAAATCTGCCCTGGAGAGAGTGAGAAAGATAGAAAGGAAAGAAAGAATGGAAAGATTTCCATTGCTAATATGTAGGAATCTTGAATTACTCAGAAATAGAGAAGGAAAGAAGAAAAATCCCCAACATCTGCAGGACTAGGCAAGAAATACTAGNCCCCCCCAAGTCTGGTATTTGGAAAAAGCCATGGTCCTCAGAAGAGCTCCTCCCCACTTCACCTACCTGAGTGGATTTCTGCCTGTCAGAAGCCACCATTTGCCTGTGGTGAAGCTTCTTTCTGGCTGTACCCAAGGGGGTATAAATTCCAACACAGAAATATGTGTGTAGATTACAGGGCAGTTCAAGACCTGCTGTCCCTTAAACCTTTCAAGAGATTATTAGAAGGAGAATTAAACTGATCTCCCAATTAAGACTGAATAGAGCCAGCTGCCACGTAGCTGAGCCCCACTCCCGTGGCTGTGGGAAAACAAACTCCTGTGGAGTGACAGGGCAAAGGCAGCACAGGAGCCTGCACCGTGCACATTTGGCCTGTAACATGGGCTGTGACCGGGGAGCAAATTTCACACTGTGCCCAAAGGACTTCTCAGTAACTTCTGGTGTTTCACCTCTTGGCCACACTGACAATGACGTAAATTACTGGTTCACAGCATCCCTTGCAGATGCAAGACAGTGAAAAGGGAAAATACAGAAAAGTATTAATAATGGCTGTGAAAATTTAACTTTTATTATCTGTTCACTGTATACAAAACACCATTCTGCATAGTGATAACTCATTTGTTGTACAGTTGACAGTGCACATCAACAAACAAGTGTTCAAGAGGTATACACTGAATGGAAAGGGCAGTGATGGCCAGTGTACATTACATGTGAGGATCCTGCAATGCCACCTGCATGTTCTAGGATGGAGAAGTATCTCAAAACCGCTCACTATGTGAGTCATGTAAATGGGAGAACAAGCATTTACCTATGAACCAAATTAAGAACGAAGATGAAGAGAGAAAGCAGAATTAATATATCTGATACACAATTTCCCAAGTGATTAAGAAGTTTTACAGAGGTGGCTGAGAAGAATCCGTATTGTTTCAAACACTTCCATTTTTCAAACTGTTAAAATTTAATGATAAATAACAGAATCTCACAAATCTTTAGGGGCAAAATGCTCCACATTTATTTACATATGAAATGTGTTTAATACAGCTGTAGTGGACATAGTGTATAGTAACATCTGACAGCAGCAAGACTTTTAAGGAACCAAACAATTACTACTGTATATCATGCAGCTATCTATATATACAGAATTGGATTTAAAAAAAGTACAAAATATTTTTTTTCTTTTTTTTTTGCAGGGGTACATACAACGTATAAAATGCAAAAACAAACCAAAAATATAACTCTCACAGAGAACTATATATGAAAGGGACAGCACGGTACCTTTTTGTACGTGGTGAAAGCATTAACTAGTGATGTCAGGTACCCGTCTGAAATGGCTGAACTAGCTTCATACAGCCTGTGCTAAAGCAGAAAGCCCCAGTTACGCTCACAGAGGCTGGTGTGTTATTAGTTTCTCAACAGCTGTGGCGTGGCTGTGTGTGACACTGAGCACCAGAACATTTGGCATTAGCATACAGAGCTGGGAAATACCAACACCTGTAGCAAGGGTTAACTATTTTCTGACAGTAACCAGAAATAAATGAAAATACATAATGCTGTGTACTCACTTCTATATAATGTTTAATAAATTACATGGCAAAACCCATCATCCTTATAGACCTATTCCTCTAATTACATTATCTTTGTTAAATCCAGAGCAGCCCAGCCCTTTTTTAACAATTTGAGCTTTGATCCCAAGCACCCGGTGGCCTAAAAACATCAGTTCATGATACAGAGTTGTGCAATTGTACTTTCAAAAGTACTCTATCATTCTAGGGGATCTGCACCTGTCTGGTGTTGCCACCTAAAATGAGCACTGCGAGTTACATATGCAGTGGTGTTTTGTTTTTTTTTTTTTTTCCCACAATATATATTTTAAAAGAGCAAGTTTAAAAGCTTCAGAAGCACAAGTTCTTAGAATTTAAAATCTCCCTTTAGCTCACTTCCCCTCCAAGCTCTGCCTTCTGATGCAAACAATTTAAGAGACTCCTAAGGAACCGCCCCAGCATTCAGAACTCTGTTTTAAAAGAAACTTACTAGAAAAGAACATAACTCAAACAGAAAAACCCAAATGTTCCACTAGATACCAATACAAACACATAACAAAGAGTATAAAAGTTATTAAATATATACAAACTCTTTTCAAATCAAATACTGCTTCAATGGTTTTGGGGGTATAGACAATGAGGTGAAAGGGACACTTTTATGCAGAATATATTGCAACAGCCTGAACAGTACTGTTAACACTATTATACCTTGAACTTTCTGTAGCAAAAATGTCATTAGTATTCCAATGTGGAGAGAGATTTCTGCATCCCGAACAATCTGATCACTTTTCAGCTGAACTCATTCTTTTGGACTTGATGAAGGCCATGCCATGTGTTCTCATGTGAGTGTTTAAGGCCGCTTCAGTTTCAAAAGTCTTTGCACACACTTTGCATCTTCTGTCCGATGCTGCACTGTCAGATGACTCATCCTCGTGACTGGGTTTGTTTTCTTGCTGATTATCCTCCCCAGACCCATTCTGCTTTGATACTGGCTGAGGCTCCTTCAGCTTATGTACAATGAAGAGATGTCTGGAGAGGGACACGTGAGACGTGTAGCAGAGTCCACATTCCCTGCACTGGTATGAAGAGCCATCAGATTTATGCTGAGGAATGTGTTCATGAAACTGGAGAAGATTTTCTGTGGTAAAGCCACAAACAGCACACTTATGAACTTTAAAAACATTTATCTTTAGCTTCTTCAATGGCTGAGTGATTGCACCTCGTGGAGGCCTAAACTCCAGTACAGGTTCTTCCAATTTGCGCTTTGGACTAGGAACCTAAAAAAAAAATCCAGAAATGATACAGCCTGTAAGCATAAATACACAGTTCTTTTTGCAACTCTCTGCAACTTGCAAACTTCAAAAACTTCCCTTTAGTATATTCCAGGACAACTCTGATAATCAAATATGGTATTTCAGAGAATAAAAGGAAATACATGTTGTTCATGTTGGAAATCTAGGATGCTTTCTTTGCTATAAATTGAACATAAGATTATTTTGTCAAGTTCTGATAGAGCCACAGTATCTAATACACTGTATACATTTGAATAAATACTTGTCAGTGTAACCCCATTCCACACGCACTAATGTGACTTCTGTTGTGTAGAGAATGTAGAACATCAGTTTAGGAACTTTTCAGCTCTACTTTCTGGAAGTCCATTTTAGTTACTTAATATTATTTCATGCCTGAAACTTGCCTTGACATATTACCTCCTGATGGTTAGCAATTAAGCTAACACATTGCCAAAGGATAAATCAACATGTACACTTTTTAAAACTAATTAAGCTGATCATTTTTTGTATTCTCTTTGTCATGTCCTTCTGACATGAATATTCCTTAAGAATCCTCTGCATCCTACGTAGCTCAGATATGCTCCCTGAGGTTTATGAAGACACAGTGTATAGCTGACAGATTTTCAGCTAGGCTGAGAGTCAGGCAAAGGCCAGCAGTAGTCTAAAAAAACCAGGTATGTTTGTGTCTCTGCTGTCAGCTTTGGATGTGCCATCGCAAGCATCTTTTATCATATAGAGCCCAAAATCCTTAAAAACTGCTGTTAAATGTCTGCACGCAGCCCTCTCAAAAGTCCTCACCTCGGGAAGGTGCAGAGAGCAATGAGGTTGTTCCTCAGCCTCCTTCTCTCCAAACTATACCAACCTAGAGTCCTTATCTGCTCCTCACAGGACCTGCCATTCAGTCCTGTCACCAGCTTGGTTGTCCTTCTCTGGAGACATTCAAGGACACTCACGTCCTTCTGAAATGGTGGGCCCAGGACTGCACACAACACACCAGGAGAGGCTGCACCAATGCCAAGTACAGTGGGAGATCCTGCTGTATTCTAATCATCAGACTGAAAGCAGTTTCACTGTAAATTTTATCAAATGAGCTCAAGGCTGAGAATTTGGAAGGTCATAGAATCACAGAAATGTCTGGGTTGAAGAGGACCTCTAGAGGTCATCTAGTCCAACCCCCGTGCTGAGAGCAAGGACCTCTTCAACTAGAGCAGGGTGGTCAGAGCCTCGTCAAGCCCCACTTTGAATGTCTCCATGGATGGGGCCTCAACTACCTCCCTGGACAACTTATTCCAGTGTTCTACCACCCTCATGGTAAAGAACTTCTTCCTTACATTTAATTTAAATCCACTCTTTTCCAATTTAAAACCACTGTGTCCTCATCCAAGGTCACACTGCTCTTCTACATAATCTGCAGCTCGTTCACAGCTACGAGAGAACCTGGATGTAGATCTTAAAGACATAAAACCACTAAGGGGAAAGTTACACTCTCCATCATTCAGGGATCAAACCAAACAGGAAGTCTTTCAAAAACATATTCTAGTTCAAGCATGACAGATTCCTTGCAGGAACTGTTGAGACATTTTTTGTGACTCTACGTCACAGAAGATCAGCCTTTTATGGGATCAAAATACTTTTATCTTATTAGAAATTCTGAATGTATGCCCACAAAAATCTGTCTCAGTGACTGAATACATCTTCTAAGCAATTACCTTTGTGTCTTCTTTTACTTCCCTTTCTTCCATATTGGCTGATTCAGTCATTTCTTTCACATCAGGGTCTTTAATACCATGCATCAGTTGAATGTGTTTTTCTAACATCAACCGCTTGGTAAAAGTACGTCTTGAATCTGGGCAGTGCCTATAGGAACAGAAAGCAGATGTGCTCAGAGTCAAATGTCTTGCTTAACAAAAGCTGCAGTATGCTGGAGAATATAAATAAAAACTCACAAATAAATCCAGACCAGAGTGAAATCTACTGCAGATAGAGACAATGTTTTTCCAACAGGTAATTATTGTAAGAAAATGAGCATAATTACCAAATAAAACTAGAAACAGTTGAGCAATTTATATTCAAAGCAAATGAGAACTTCTCTGAAGATAATATCCACTTCTAAACTTCTCATGTGTTTACTTTCTAAAACACATATCAGAATGTATTTCTCCTGAACTCCAGTGTTGTAATGTATTGTACAGGTGGCCAGAACCAAACAAGGATGGCAGGGGAGAAGTTAAACTGTAATACTCTCATTCTGAGTCTCTCTCCTAAGGTTTTAGCTTTTTTACATGCTGTTCCATTTAACTCAAGAAACAAAAAAGACCAAAAAAAAAGGGGGGGGGGGAAGTCAATACTTTAGGCATTCTCAAATGTAAAAAGAGAAGCAGAAGAGTATGAAAAAACAGGGTAATGCTACTTGTCATAGACCAAAAGAAACAGTGTCTGGGCTGGCTGGTGCATGTAGGTTGAAGCAGAAATTAAGGGTACATTAGAAACAATGCAATGTGCGGGTCGTGTCAGGCAATCATGGCACAGGGAGACTGGCAGTTGTAAAGTGCTTTGCCATGCACAGCAGTCTCACGTTTCCACACTACTGGACCTTGTGCCTTCTCTGACAAGGCAGAGATGATACCACTGGTAAGATCTTGGCCTGAGAAAGCAGCTGCTGCTGGCAGCTTCCTTTTGAGAACCTCAAACTCAGTTCCACAGCATGCAAACACACAAAACTATGAGCAAAGAGATACAAGAGAAAGTTTGTGTTCTAGATCTTATCTGATTGACATTACCTGATTGAGCAATGAAAAATGTTGATTTTTCTATTCAATTGTGTATCATTTCTCCAGCCACTTAAACACCACAGAGGATTTTTAGACAATACACACTCTTATGTATGAGAAATATACTAGAGATACTGGCTTTTGTGGATTAGAAGACTAGTTTGTGTACTTCAGAGACTACTGAAAACCAAGTTTGTCACTACAGAACCATCAGCCATGCAAACCCACAGCTCGGCGAGGGTTGGGATTTGCTGGACAAAGGCCCCAAGAGCCAGCACGTTCTTTACATACACGCGTTCTCAGCGGCCTGCCCTATTTTCCATGCAGGATAGACTGAAGGGTTTGGCCTCTCTAGGAATCTAAATAACTGTTTCATTTATGGGACACTGGCTTTTATGTAACCAAGAAAAGAAATTCAATTATCAACATGTTTTGTTGCTTTATACTCTGTTTCTAAATAAATAAAAGTAGAACTCACGAGCATGTATAAACCTTCCTAATGCCTTTGTGCTTGATACGATTGTGACGACATAAACTATGGGAGGAGCTGAAAGATTTGTCACATTGTCGACACGGATGTTTCTTCATTTGCTTTAAAAAAAAAAAAAAAAAAAAAAAACACTTTTAAAAAAGTTCAGTAAAAGCAGTGCACGTGAGGAACCTGTTGATAATAGGAAAGAACTATCACTTACCAGACTTTGGTGCTGCATCAAGTACACAGCACTGCTACAGCCACACTGCAGAAGTCAGAGGACCTGGACCTCTTTTAGAGCAGCGTGGTCAGCACGAGTTACATGCACACCTATCATGAGTTGTAAACTGGTGTCACAGACTGTGGATGAATTTAATTTCTTCCGCCAAAGATGGAATGCGCGTCAGCATCAGATGGAGCTCGCTACAGCCTGTCTCAAACACAGCTAAGGAGGGCCCATCCAAGGAGCAGTTTCACTACTGCCTACCTGCCAGTCTTCTTCATTTCATTTAACTGGAAAAGCTATGGGATGCAGCAAGGCCATCAAGCTGTCTCTCTGCTGACTGGGGAATACAGCATTCCCATATTTCACGTTCAACCCATTTTAAGTAAGCTATCTCAAAGCCAGCAGCTTTAAATACAAAATTCAACTTGCTCAACTCCTCTGACTTGTTGGCTTAACCTACAAATGTAAGATTAGAGCAATGGCTCAAGCTCAGAGTGAGTCTGCCTTTAAAATTCAATGCTGCTTGGCACTCATTGGACAAATAAAATAAGACTCCATTCCCTGAGTCTAACAGTTTGTGAATTTGAGAGAGAGAGGGAGGGAGTCGAGAAGACACAAAGGAAGAAAATCAGAACCTGGATCAAATTAGGTGACTTGGATAAAATACTGGAACCACTTTTCACTTATTCCATCTTGAAAAAATTTTGTTACTGGATGAACAAGCCTACGATTAAGTAAGAGTGTGTGGATTTTCTCTGTAGAACTATGTAGAAAATGATGAAAACTAAGCAGCCAAAGAGGGAAAGATAAAATAGATATAGGATCAGAGAAGAGGAACAATAGAACTTAAAGGGATTATTTGCAAAATCAAAACTGATTTAGGAAAAAAATGACTTCATATTTCTGGTTTAATTCACTTTTTTTTAATTGAATATTATTCATTTACCTTTCCGTGTTCCTTCCTCATGTGAGAGATATAAACGTCTCTCTGAGTGAAGAGCCTATCACACTCCCAACACGTCCAGCCAGGATTAGCGACTTTTTTAGGCTCTGCTTTCTTTATGGGAGGAGGAGATTTCTTCTCCAATTTTTCTGTTCCATTGACAGATTTTGTGTCCTCTTTGTTGTGACTGGCTGAGTTCTGAGTTGTGGGTTTAGTACTGAGAGGCAGATTTATCCCCAGGTTTGGTGGCCCCTCAACACTTTTCAAAGTTCCATGC
>VWZY01000733.1:7536-33794 GCA_013399075.1 Chloroceryle aenea | reverse complement strand
AAAGAGTACAGAAATAATGTAGACATAAACAGTCGTACTGACAAAATGCAAAGACTCTGAATCAACAGTCTTCATTTACTTCTTTGCTATGCTATTGTCAGACAACATTCTTATCTTAAAGAAACGTGATTAAGTAGAGGCAAGGCCTAGAATAAAGGGAAACGAGCCAAAGGCACTAACCAATGTCATCTGTAGCTAAAGAGAAGTCATCCTCAGTGGCTTAGAGATTTTGACCAAAAAAAAGGGAGAGACATTGGAGGTTAAATTTAAATTGCTGTTTAATACGGAGGAAAAAAGGACTCAAGTACCACCTTAATTTCTTGCTTTACTTACCTAACATACTCGTTGAGTATCCTCA
The DNA here is from genome assembly GCA_013399075.1 of Chloroceryle aenea. Classification (NCBI taxonomy): domain Eukaryota; kingdom Metazoa; phylum Chordata; class Aves; order Coraciiformes; family Cerylidae; genus Chloroceryle; species Chloroceryle aenea. The sequence continues at coordinate 33,436 of VWZY01000733.1, read as the reverse complement.
TTTCAAATTACCTGACTCGAGATTTCCAGGAGGAAAGGTTTTTACTGGCAAATTTTGACCTGGCACATTGGTAAATGAGACAAAAAAGGAACCTCTGGAAAGATTGGGCAACTTTATTGTTTAGGATATATTACTATTTTATGTTGAGGCTGAGTTAAGCCCTGTATTACTCCACGCTCAGGTTATGAGCACCCTAACTTTGGGCTACATTGCTAACAGTCCTTAGCAGCAATGGTGTGTGGGGCTCACTAGGCCCCCCAGAGCCCAGGTGGGTCAGCTAAGAGGTGTCTATAACAAGCTCTTCTCAAGCATCCTGCAGCTTTTAGGTAGCGATCCTTTACTTCTAGGCTTCAAGCAAACCATCAGTAAGAAGGGAAGAACTCTCCCACCTCCTCCTCCTCCAATTTCTGGAGCCAGTGTCATATGCTGGTGTAATACCTGAGCCTACCAAAAGCTGGCTAGTTCGGCATGACCTGAGCTCCAGCTGTGCATCAGAGTTCCACATATGCACGTGGACACAACAGGAATGGGCCAGCAGGGTTCTGGGCCAACAAGGGTGACTGAAGCTTAGACCAAACATACTGGTTGGTGGGCACGGATCCACTACCAAGGTCTCTTTCACATTAAAAGACTTGCCCTTTAAGATGACAGTGTTCTGATCATCTCATCTACTGCCCTTTATTATAAATCTCCTGGGTGATGTGTCTAGCCATCCCGAACATAACTGTTCTTCCTGCACGTAATCTCAGAAACAAAACATTCAATACATCCTTGATTCTGAGAATACAAATCTGATACTCCAATAAAATACATCAGTATGAAGTCCTTTTGAAAATCCCTGTTTCTTGGGACTACCTGCTGGCTCCACAGCAAATATCAACCTGAGCTGTAGATCACGTTCTTCTATTTAACAACTTTTTAAAGAAAAGCCAGTAATTAAAAAAACTAAAATGTTGTTAAAAAGCAAAATGCACAAGATCAACTGACTGGCTCCGAGCACAAACGGGAGTTGTTTAGTAAATGAGGAGGCTGCCACTGCATCAGGACAAAAAAGAAGCTTGGGGCAGGCAGAAAGGAGGTTCCTATACTCTCAGGCAACCACCTAGAGATTCCATCCCAGCTTAGCCTCTCAGTGTGTAACATGTTAGTGCTCAACTTTCTAAATGTCTTTTAAAAACAGTACTTGAAATCAGGGTTTTTTTTCATATACTGAAAAAAACCCCAAAAAGCATAATATGGGGTCCCAGTGATCGCATCATCTATCACCAGCTGAACTGGGAGTGTGAGCCCTTCACCACACCTTCACCACCTGTCCTCCCTGGCTGTAGACATTTTCTTGTAGTGAGCATTAAAGGAAAATGAGTCAACAAGAAACATTCAGATCTGCAGGAATTATTCTAGGTTATTTTTTGTAGCTTTAAATAACCTGCTCCTGAGCTTCTATTTTCATCCAGGTGTTCTCTGCCTTGATGGTTTATGTCTAGCCATACCAATTACTTTTTGTGCAGCTGAGCTGAGCTCTGCCCTCATCCAGTACTTGTCCTCTCCCAGAGTCCTTTTCTGTTTTTATCTAAACCCTGTTACTGGTTTTTATATTCCCCTTAACTGAAGTCCAGTTTATGCTTTGCTGCTGCTGTCCCTACTACTACACACGTGTCCTAGAAGTAACAGCACCAGCAGCTCTGAATAAAAGCAGTAATACTGTTACTGCACGTGTACATTCTAATTCTCTAATTTTATTCTCCAAAATGTCAAGAGTAATTTATAGGGAAACATGCTAAAACCACGCTGGTTGGAAGTACAAATACTGTCATGGAACACTAAAGTCAAGAGTTAAGAGAGTGCCCAAATAGCACGTAACTAACTTTACAGTCAGAGATGCTGAACAACTCTAGTTTGTGTAACAATAGCTTTTGGCCCTAACTACAGTCAGATCATGCTCCTAGAACAGTTGTTCTCAGGTCTTAAAGAAGTAGTTATATACAGATAAAACAGTATTTTCACAGTAATACCTTAAGAAAAACTGATTACATAAATAATACACATACACTGCAATATATAGGGGATTTGCCTGCTTAGTTTAAAAAAAAAGGCAATACAAGTAGCTCAAAGGAGATAGAAAGGAAGACTTTTCATTGCTGCATGAGAGGACCATTTAAAATATGTTACATAAATGTAAGACGGTTCTTACAGCAAATATGAACTAGTTCAGAAACGAAAATATCCAGTCCTGGTACTGCTGAATGCCTTGTGTTAGCCCTTCTCTATCCCCTCCTCAAGTTTAAGATTGGCTTTAAGACCAACTCTTTTTTCAAGACTTGTGAGCCTGTTTTCAGCATAGCTTCAGAGATTTCTGAGGTTACAAGTGCCATAGCTAAGACTAAAATGCGAAACGATGGCTTTGACAGAAAAGAAGCGTGTCTGGTCTTCCACTGTTCTGTATACAAATTTTACTAAGTCTTACATGTTACTGCAAGAGAAACCCACTGAATTAACTGCTACCATTCTGGACTGCAATACTTTGCAATGGTGTAAATAACTTAAACTGTTACCAGCTACCAGAGGTTAGTGACACGTGAGAATTCAGCACTGCTAACAGATTTGATGGATCTAAAACCCAAGGCAACCCCGTACATTTAAAATACACGGCTAACAAATGGTAGCCAGGGGACTGCTAACTCTTAAAAACATGACTTGCAAGGATGACAGTATATCTTCTTCACTTTAAGGGTATTTATGAGAGAATTGGCTTCACGTTTTCTTCAAAGCATGCATGTGTTCATGTTCGTATGTAAACACATACAAATAACTTCTCTCTCTGTTCAAGAAACACAATGGTTCCTACCCGTGAATTCTGAACATCAAAGCTTTGTTTTTATAATATACTCGGCACTCTCAGCTCTTAACAACTGGAGTAGTACTTAGAACACTGGAAATAAGGCTCAGTACGTATAGGGATTGGACTAATTTACTTCACTATACTCATTATTACTTTGATTAAATGACCTATTAAATGCAAAGCACCGAGATATTCCTAGTATGCCAAAATCAACATTCACATAGGACAATTGAGTTAGTGATGACATCACAGATACGCTGAAGACCATACGAAATGTAACATTTTAACATTTGAGAACATTCACAGATTACTCTCTTGAAGTTATTAACATCTCTCTCTTTCAGCAGGCTTCTTGTTATTCTATGCCTTTTTACAGTATTTTCTCACAGCATATATTGCATGACAAATGGTATCTATGAACGAAACAAGAGAAGATGCCTACACACCTTGATATGATCCATCATTAGCTGTTTCTGGGCATATAGAAGAGAACAGTCTGGACACTTGAAAACAGACACCTTCTGGTTTTCAATGTGCTGATCAAAGTGGCGATAGAGCAAAGGTTGTAGAGTAAACACAGTGTCACACATAGAGCATTTATATATTATTCTAAAAACAGAAGTACAATAAACAATGTCAGTCATGTTGATGATCTACTTGCAAGTTAACTTTTTTTTCTCAGCAGAGATAAGATCTGACATGTTTAAGCAATTATTTCACACTGCCTAAAAAAATTCAACTAANCCACATCACTCTCCCTAAAAGCTTCTTAAACATTATTCAAAACAAGTGTTTTAGTTTGTCACATTATTACTCCCACATCACTCTCCCTAAAAGCTTCTTAAACATTATTCAAAACAAGTGTTTTAGTTTGTCACATTATTACTCCCACATCACTCTCCCTAAAAGCTTCTTAAACATTATTCAAAACAAGTGTTTTAGTTTGTCACATTATTACTCCCACATCACTCTCCCTAAAAGCTTCTTAAACATTATTCAAAACAAGTGTTTTAGTTTGTCACATTATTACTCCCACATCACTCTCCCTAAAAGCTTCTTAAACATTATTCAAAACAAGTGTTTTAGTTTGTCACATTATTACTCCCACATCACTCTCCCTAAAAGCTTCTTAAACATTATTCAAAACAAGTGTTTTAGTTTGTCACATTATTACTCCCACATCACTCTCCCTAAAAGCTTCTTAAACATTATTCAAAACAAGTGTTTTAGTTTGTCACATTATTACTCCCACATCACTCTCCCTAAAAGCTTCTTAAACATTATTCAAAACAAGTGTTTTAGTTTGTCACATTATTACTCCCACATCACTCTCCCTAAAAGCTTCTTAAACATTATTCAAAACAAGTGTTTTAGTTTGTCACATTATTACTCCCACATCACTCTCCCTAAAAGCTTCTTAAACATTATTCAAAACAAGTGTTTTAGTTTGTCACATTATTACTCCCACATCACTCTCCCTAAAAGCTTCTTAAACATTATTCAAAACAAGTGTTTTAGTTTGTCACATTATTACTCCCACATCACTCTCCCTAAAAGCTTCTTAAACATTATTCAAAACAAGTGTNTCATTAAAAAGTGCAAATGAGAAGCCAGAGAGCAACAGCGTATACCAGTTACATATGTAACAGCAATGTTTGCTTAGGATACTCCAAAAGTTAAGTTTCAGTTTCTGAACTCATAATGTTAGAAGGACAACATACCTGTTAAGAGGACCTGTTTCAGGTTGCAAGGTTTAAGAGTTATTGATTTGATAAGAACTGGTAATATGATTCAAGATAAATTTATTTTTGGCACTGTATATGGCTTTGAAGCTTCCGAATGCTAAGTCTAGACTCTGTTAATACTCTGAAGCTGAAACCTCCCTCACAGGACAGTAAAGTTTCAAGCAAAGCTTCAAGCAAATAATTATCTAGAATTCATTTTAAATGACACTTTACTTGGTTTTGCTTATCTGTATGTTTGATTCTAGCCAGAATAACTTCCCTGGCAACTAAAGGTGAATAATGAGATTGGCCATTCAAACTTCAACCCTTTAATGTATCTGTTTATAAATAGTAAATAATTCTGTTCTTTCCAAAACATCACATTTTGTTTAACTTGGAAATTGAATGAAAGGAAATGACATGTGAAGGAAAAGTAACACAGCAATTTGCCATAGATCATCAGACAAGAGAGAAATCCAATCCATTAGCCATCAGTAGTGGTAGTACTTCAGAAAAAAGTTCAGCTAAAATACACAAAAGCCAACATCAGGTGCAGAATGCAGCAACAGGAGTGCCCTCTGCGAAAGCAGCCTTCCTAATGTCATCATCTGCAGGTTGATGTCTGTCCTAAAGAATGACTTCCCATTAAAAAAACCAAACCAAACAACAAACCAAAATGCCCTCCTTGCTAGAACACTGAACTTTCTCTTTATCCACATCAGCGTTCCCAGACCTTTCTATATCCCTTTAAGCAATTATCATCAGTAGTACATTGTTCAAGAGCTCTAAAGATCACCCTGCACTGGGTTTTGAGATGAGACAAACAGGGACATTGCTTCAACGTCCAAGGTATTCCCTGTGTCCAGGTAGTTGAAATAATGAGAAACAGTGAATTTAATCACATTAACAATGAAAAGCATTATTTTTGTGGTATACCAAGTGGTCCCAGTTTCTCACATATGCTAGGATAAATTTATTTATGCAGCATCCTCTGACGACCTACAAGGTACTGTACCACTTTCAGTGGTGAACCCATGGTATGGGAGGACATCCTCTGCAAAGGCACAGCAGAAGACACGTGCCTGCTTCACACAGTGAGCACAGAGTGCTTAGGGTGGGGAGCTCCCNTTTTAGTTTGTCACATTATTACTCATCTACATCCCTTCAGAATCCTAACTCTTGGATAATTTCCCTACAAAAGGTGCTAAAGATCTTGCCAAAAGTAGGAAATGCTTCTTGATAAAACATTGTTAAGAAAGAATTCTGAGGTTCCTAAAATGCCTGATGTACCTCACATCAATACAAACCCATCTACCTTACTAACAGTTTTAAGAGTGTATAAGACAGCCTCTGGGGACAGAACTCAATGGATCACAACCCCAACAGGTCAGCTGAACTGAGCAGACAGACAGAGAGATAAACCCTCTCCAGTCACAGTGCTATTGCCGGCACACACCATGGGAGACACTGTTCAACCTCTAAAGGATAAAAGCCAAAGGATCATTTCCCTTGGCCACAGGGGACAGAACTATTGAGCATTTAAGCATGCTCCACCATCTTGGTCCCATCTCAGCAGAGCAGAGATAATTTAAAGCAGTAATTTAACTGTTAGCTCTCTTCATCCCCCCCAGAAAAAGCCACAGTCTCCTCAGAAAAGTACTTGCTGCAGTTCTGTAGTCAATTTGCTTGTAATGTCACAAGCTAGAGAGCTGGTACTAACCACGCACATTCCCTTGTCCTAGGGCACCAAGTATTTTCCTTCTGTCCTGCCTCTTTCAATGCTGTCCTGCATCTCCACCAGCAACTCTGTCCCTAAGTCAGGAAGCGTGAAGTCTGATCGCTAATGAAGTGGGGCAAACAAGCCAAGGCACAAGGCTGCATCACAGCCTTGTCCCCGGCAGGGTGGTTTTCACTTTTCTGGTCCACTGCTCGATTCTATGGCTAGGTGCTCAAGAGATGCAAGTAAAGTTACAGTGTTCCAGGTTAGGAAGATGTAAATAAAGACTGGCAGAATTAAAAAAGAATTCTCTGATTACTTCATGAGGTGTATTTCCATTAGAGTCATAACTTGCAAGTAAAACTAGACATGACAAATGAGAAAACCTGCTTTGCCATCTGTGGTAGAACTAGACAGTGATCTCAGCTGGAATGACTTCAGGTCTGTAGTATATACATTTCTCATCACAGGGTTACACAATTTAATAAATTATCATCTACTCTATACTTCAGATTCTTAATGTATCCACAGTAAGAAACAAGCCTATGGAATTGCTGAGACTGGAAGGAAGCTCTTGAGGTCATCTAGTCCAAGCCCTGCTCGAGCAGGGTCAGCCAGAGCAGGCTGCCCAGGACCATGTCCAGTCAGGTCTTGAATGTCTCCACAGACTGAGGCTCCACAGCCTCTGGGCAGCCTGTTCCAGTGTCTGACCACCCTTACACTAAAATAGTGACTTCTCATGTTCAGGTGGAAATTCACGTGTTTCAGTTTGTGCCCAAAGCCTCTTGTCCTATCTCTTGGCACCACAGAGAACAGTTCGGCTCCTTCTCCTCCGTGCCTTCCCGTATGGTATTTATACGTATCAATAAGGTCCTCCTGAGCCTCTCCCCTGCAGGCTGAACAGTCCCAGCTCCATCAGCCTCTCTTCACATGCAAGATGCTCCAGTCCCTTATTTATCTTAGTGTCCCTTTACTGGACTTGCTCCAGTACAGTACAGGTTCACAATCTGGCTTGATAAACAAGAATTTCTCCAATATCTGAGAACAGATCGACCATGAAAAATATCTTAGTGACACTCCTAGGAAGTTACACTGCTTTCTGAGAAAAGGAAATCACATATAAGCTTTGGTTTCCCATAAGAACCACAGAGCCTCTTAGGTATGCTACAGGAGAGAGCTTCACGGACTTGAAAGACAAAGACAGGCATCCATTTCCCTATAGTAAAATAATCTCGTTTCAGCCCACTGAGAATCACTGCACATAAACTTCATTTTTCATACCCCAAATAGTTTATGTGTTCTGAAACCATCATTTGTAATGCAATTTTAAATCACATATTTCCAGTAAATCCCTGAGGCACAGAGCCACTTACCCAGTGAGCCCCACTCTTCTATACAGAAAAGTGCTCCTCAGCTCTACCCGGTGCTGGTCAGGCCTCACCTGGAACCCTGTGTCCAGTTCTGGTTGGCACAACTCAAGAAAGACATGGACAGAGTGGAGAGAGTCTAAGAGAGGGCCCACGAGGATGCTCAACGGTCTGCAGGACCTGCCCTGTGAGGCAAGACTGAAGGAGGCAGTCTCTTCTCCCTGGAGAAGGCTCTGGGTGACCTCATCACAGACCTCCAGTACTTAAAGGGCAGCTATGAAGAGAACAGAGGGTCTCTCTTCACAAGGAGCTGCATGAAGAAGACAAGGGGCAAAAGGCACAAGTTGCANCACAGAGCCACTTACCCAGTGAGCCCCACTCTTCTATACAGAAAAGTGCTCCTCAGCTCTACCCGGTGCTGGTCAGGCCTCACCTGGAACCCTGTGTCCAGTTCTGGTTGGCACAACTCAAGAAAGACATGGACAGAGTGGAGAGAGTCTAAGAGAGGGCCCACGAGGATGCTCAACGGTCTGCAGGACCTGCCCTGTGATGCAAGACTGAAGGAGGCAGTCTCTTCTCCCTGGAGAAGGCTCTGGGTGACCTCATCACAGACCTCCAGTACTTAAAGGGCAGCTATGAAGAGAACAGAGGGTCTCTCTTCACAAGGAGCTGCATGAAGAAGACAAGGGGCAAAAGGCACAAGTTGCACCAGGAGAGGTTTCATCTTGATACAAGAAAGAATTCTTTTTACAGTGAGAGCAATCAATTACTGGAGCAATCTCCCCAGGGACATGGTGGAGTCCCCATCACTGGAGATTTTCAACACGTGGTTGGACAGAGTGTTAGATGATCTGATCTGTTCTGATCTCATCTCCCCTTCCCACGAAAGGCTGAACCTGATGATCTTTCAGGGTGCCTTCCCATCTCACCTCTTTACAAAACATTGCAGCAGATAAACCAGAATTTGAGCTACGTCATAAACATTTGATGCCAACATGATCAAGATAAATGAGACATATCCTCAGAAACCAACTAATTTATACAACAGAAGAATTGCCTTTTTAAATTGCTGCGGAGTAGCAGAAATAGATGTTAATTCCAAGGAAAGCCAGAGGTCCCGGTAGCTTGAACTAGACCTTATTAAATGGTGAACCAGCAGTCAACGTGAGCACCTGCAGTGCTGGTGGCAAGACTGTACTACCTACGGATGCTTGTGAAATGGTGGCAAAAAAAGCATCTTGATTAAAACTGGCAAATTAAAAGAAAACAATTCTTAAGAGGAGCACTAAACTATGTATTCTACGATTTAATCAAAAGCTTCATAAAATTGTATTTTAGTCTTTCTATATCAAAGCAAATTAATAAAATACAATTATAAGCACATCTAGAGGGAAAGATACTTAATTCACAAAGTTGACCAGACACAATTCAGCAGATCCAAGCACAATTCAAGAAACCTTCTGCACTTTTTGTATGTGAAGTATCTTAGACAGCTGGGGACCTTAATCTTTCGTTTTTCTCTAATGAAAATTATGGGAATCTGAAAGAAGTTTTAGATTAAATGCTGGTATTTCAAAGTCCCTCAGTGAAGGCACCATCCTGAATTATGACTAGGTATCACTTGCCACTGGGTGGAAATGTCTTCATTTGGTACCAGAGACAGTAAATTTGTTGCCATTTTGCTTTAATGTAAGTTTAAACATTATCAAGGATAAATCTCCTGTGACAAGTCGAATTCTTCTGAAATCTGGTTATTATATTACATGGTACCTTATTTCTCTCATCTGCTTCTATTTCCTTGAGTCTGCAAGTTGCTTAAACGTCCCAGTGTGCCCTGTGAACTCCAGAGAAACAACACGGAGTTAAATAGTTACTCTTAATACTGCACTCGTGCTAACAGAGGAGAAAGAAGATGGAAGAAAAAGGTCTGCCTTCAAGACCGATGAGACTGGAAACCTGATTTTCACAGGCATCGGCACCTGCAGCTCCCACTAGGTTCAGCGGAGGCCTTGAACATCCAGCGTCTTCACACCAAAGACCCTGACGCCAAGTTCCGAATCGTGCCCCGTCTTACCATCTTCAGTAAGCCACCACGCTTATGCACAACTTTCCTAGCTACAGAATGAAACTGGGTCATCTTTAATCCAAAAGAGAGATATTATGAATCAGAAAAAAGCTTACATCAACAGCTCTATAAATGCATCCATTTTGATTTGGAGAGGCAAGGCCAGAAAAAGTTTTAGGGCAGCACCTCTCGCTTAATAACATGCTGGGACTGCTCTCTGTGATTGCTGTACAGAAGCAAAGACTTACCTCACCACTCTCCAAACCTACGGTTGTCAGCCAGAAAAAAATCTAGGAGATAGAAAAAGGAGAATGGAACCTGCAGGAAAGCCAACGCCTGACAAGCAAGTGGTTGCCTGACCAAAAGAACAGGGTACCACAGGCGGATGTAGCCCACAAGGATCACCCGAGATCATCCCAGAGACAACAACTGCTACCTCTAAAAGCATCTCTCACAACTACACACCCTGACCCCCGCAAACTGATGGCAGTCACCAATATTCTGACTGCACCCAGACAATGACTATCTGTGAGCATGAAGTAGGAGAAGGGGGAAAAAAAACCCTCAGCAAACCAGTCCGTCCCCCCCTCCCCTTTCCCCACCTGGTTTGGTTTTGTTGTTTTTGCGTTTTTTCCTGTTTGAACAAACAGCTATTATGATGTTGTTATCACTACAATCACTGCATAAGCCCTGGTAAGCCTTAGCAGGTCTTTTTGGGAATCATGTTATCTTAATTCCCAGTCAAAATGCAGATGAGCTAAGCAGATTGAAAATAAGAACAGCAACACACTAGCTGTCTGTCCGACTCATTTTGTAATCACTGTACTGCTCTCCTGTAGCACGCAGCGTTTAAAGAACTGCTGGTGCCGCGTTCATGGAAACGTAACCTTTGAGGAATAAATTGCCAAGTAGAAACTCAGGAAAGCGTTACATGAACTCCGCTCATTACCGACAGGATGACAAACTGCCGGCTGTACAGTACGTGACTTTTAAGATTACAAGCACAGGACAGAATGCAATTTCACAAGTGGTTAAAAGGCAGGCAAGTGCAATAGAAGATTAATTTTGCTTACTTTGGTTCGCCTATCTTGATACCCGGGTGTTGTGTATAGGCATGGGAGTGTGTGCTGGGAGCAGATTTGAATGCCATGGGACAGATAGGACACTTGTAAAAGACTTCACAGTGACAACCTTGAATATGAGACTTGAGCGCCGCCACGTCAGAGTATACAACATTGCAATGCACGCAGCTGCAAAGAGAGCGGAAAAGAGTCAGTTCAGCCTCGCCCAAAGCAGTACTGAACGAAACGGAATCAACGCTGATTTTCAAGCGAGTGGAGGAGATAAACACACGTATACCACCAGATAAAGTGGTGTTATTCTGTCAGTTTAAACAACCCAGTAAGAATCAACATAAACAGAGATCTGCATATTAGAAAGTAAGAAAAAGAATTTCCCAAATTTAATTTGAAAATCTAAGAGATACGACGTCAGAATGTGTTTTCATGGCATTACAACAAAACAGATAAAAGGGTCTACAGGGAAACATTCTACTGATTGGAAAAAGAACGTGTAAATCCTCTGTCAATTTGTAAAGAGATTTTTCAAAATCTGTTTTAATCACATGCAGCCGATTGCGTAAGGTACACCACAGGAATTTAGAAGCTACCACCGAAATGGAAAACCAGTAAGGAAAACATTTTCACTAATTCCCTTGTTTAGATTTAATGAAGACATAGTGGTAGTGATTTTCTGTATATGTAATCAAATCAGCAATTGGATTTAAAAACAACACTGAGTAATTTAAGCTCAGGACAATGAAACTCGATCTCTGCAATTAGATCAATCTATCAGATTAGAATTCTGAAAATATTTTTCAAAAACATACTTCCGCTGTGTTGAAAATTTGTGACCTTTCCGCATCTATTCGAAAATGGAACAATTAAAAAATGGAATTAATATCCGTACAGAAGAATTTCTATACACAATGGTCCCTTTTAGTGGCGTACATCTCCGGTACCAAATGCTACCGAAGAAGTTCAAGAACATACTTTAATAAGCAATTACAAAATCATCTGTCAAGCGAATGAATTTCTTACTGACCAGTATTTTGCAATGGAAACATAGAAGGCCTCTACCCTTCCAAAATTTAATTTGGGCAGCTATCACGGTACGGTGATTGTTGCCATGTAAACGTCAAACTGGGTTTTGATACTGTTTTAATGCCCTGATGGCAGCAATAAAGAAGGAAATACATTACATTCAAGAACCCCATTTTCCTTTAAAAATGTTATCCCATTTCAGCTTTATGAAATGTCATCCTTTATTTTCTGTAGCACTTCATTTACATTCTTAACACTTTTAATCAAGTTTATATCTATCTAGTCTCTGCTTACCAATGCATTTTCTGGAGTAAATGGTCCTTGTCTTTCTTGGGTCTGTTAACATCTTCTCTGCTTACAGAGAGGCGAACATTTCATAGAGGTGCAAAGCATGGTCCTCTCGTTGGCAGCTCTACTGCTAAGGTGTCACCTCAAGAGAGCTGGGTCATACTTCTCACCTCCCCATCCCACCCTGTCTAGACTTCATTGTCTAGTAGTGTGATGTAACAAATGATCCACAGTTATCCACCACTGTACATTAAAGCAGTCCTTAAGGACCAAGCCTTCCTTTCTTGGACCGTTTTAATAGCTTTCTTGGTTTTAACTTGGAAGGAGGCAAATAACCTTAGGGTTGACATTTTCAGTTTATTCAGTTCAGACAACTAGCCGAAAAATCGCTGAAATCAAACGTAACTCCTTCACAGAGGTCCTTTGGCAAGGCAAGACAGGGCACGACGCTCCTCAGACAAATACTTCATGGTGCTCAGAGGATGCTGAGGACTTTTAAGAGGGAGGATAGTGCTCTTCTTTGCCTAGGTATGCTTGGTTTAATCTCATCATATACAGGAATTCTGACTTAGTGTGACATGAGACATTTATGATACATCTTGAGAAGTTTAGTAACTTCAGTCTAGATTCACAGTGAAGGACTTAGGAGTCCTCTGGTATTACTGGTATGGGCCAGGAATGCCTGAAGATGATTCTGTGTACAAACCCAAAAGACACGGACTAGAGGGAAGAGAATTAGAGTGGAGGTAGCAAATATAAGAAATGTAGGCCAAGACAGACTACTGCTTGGGAGAAAAGAGTTAAAGAAACACAGAAGAGCTTAGAGTTGCGTCAGGCCATGGATTCAACCTAGAAGCAGACCGGCTGCAGTGAAAATGCTTCCTGCCCTTAATGGGAGATTTCACAGACACCCTAGTCAAAGGACTTGTGGCAACTTAAGGGGAGAAGAAGCTACCTACTGGTTAAGACTGTAAATCACCCTTCTCCTGCCATTCAGTGTGAATAAAATTCCAGGAGAAAGCACTTCCATTCAATGCCTCCGATCCCCATTTTCTCAGCCAGTTGCCATTACAGGGAAACAGAAGAATAAAAGGGACACTGAAGATTAACAAAGAAACAAACAAACAAAAAAAAATGCCAAAAATCACAAAAATACCCACAACCCAAAACCCCAGGCTGTTTGAAAGGTGAGAAAGGTAATTTTCAAGCAATGTAAAGCTGAAGAATCTCGACTCCTCAAAGAAAAGAGAGCAACCAGACAGGGGCAGTACACCTGTCACGATCTCGCTAGTAAATTCTGGCAGTAAATATTGAAAATTACTGTTCTACCAGAGAAAACAATCTAAAATTCAGTGTTTTGCAAAAACTCAAATATTTTTTTAGACCCTGAAATTACGAAAAATACATCTGACTTCTCTAGGCCTTTGAAATTGTAAGGTCCTGAACCTGACATTTTATGTCTGAATAAGATAAGCTAATATTCCGATTTAAAACCATGCTGACAGTGGATGCCAAAGCAATGCAGAGTCCTAATGTGGTATTTATTCCAAAATTTGTAGTCCTAATAGCACTGTTGTCATGACAACTGTAAACCCATGAAGCTGTATTATACAAACAATGCTTATGAAAATGGAAAATTACTCTTAAAAAGCATAAATTAGACATAAATTGACAACAAAAGTAATCATTATACTGACCGAAAACCAACTCTTCGGGTATAATGCAGGCAGTTCTTAGTGACATGAGTCTGGAAGTGGACAGATCTGCAGATTGCTCCACATTCAGGACACGTGTATGGAGATTTATGCTGATGAATTCTCTGGTGTGATGCAAAACTGCACTGGTTAGGAAGCAGCATCTGGCAGATATTGCATGTCTTCTAAACGATAAACCAAAATAGATGAAACAAAAGGTTTGGTTCAGCTACACAGAACGTCTTGTGTCAAACGCTGTAATACATCAAACAAAAGGTTAAATGCCATGATTGTGATGTGAACCAAAAGAAGTCAGCAAGTACTAAATGCTGGCCCTACTGCCAGACCTCGTAGGACAGGACTGGCAGGTACTGGCACCCAGACAGAGTAGCATTCTGAGCTGTCCCGACACAGCAAAGCTCTTTTGCACACCACTGACCATGGGAGATACACACTGGTTTACGCACATTTTACTTAGGTGCCTCACAGGGTTACCTGAATAGTGCAAGGGGCCCAAGTACAACTTGGGAATCAAACCTTATGGTTTTAATTCAGTGCACCACATAAAGTTAAAAACCCCAAACACACTACTCTTGCTTTCCTTGATCCCTGCTCCTGATGAATTCTTATGGTAACGTCCATAATACCAACACTGGGGAATATCATCGGGCAGAAAGTGCATGGATAATTTCAAAATAGGCTTCTCAGGCTAGAATACATCTGCATTCTCTCCACGTACTGTGCATCTGAGTAAAAACTAGAGACATGTAAATCATTTACAAAGTTTTCCTTAGCAGAGCAGTCTTCCCACATGCAGGTGTAACATACTAAACTGCTTCTTCTCTTGTATTTTGTTACACAAAAATAATTTAAAAAAATCTTGGAACTGCACGTTAACTATAAGCCAAATCAGAAACATTGGAATTCTTTGGGTGCTTTGTGCCATTCTGGGGATGAAATGCAAATGAAACAACCCAGCTGTAAACAGGCTTCACATCTGCCCACAGCTGCTTTCCACCACTGGACGGCACAAAGAGCCAAACCTCTACAAGCATTCCAGAAAACGTTTACAGTGATAGGTCTCCAAAATCTCCAAGCAGACAGCTGACATCCCATGTGGAGCTGGGATTAACTTTGATCAATGAAGCTGCTTCACTGACTTCAATGGAAACGCTCATGGTCTCAAAGTCAAGCTCAAATACAGGTCTTTGCAGAACAAGACTTTGACTTCATTTCCTAAGACTTTGCAAGGCTTGTCAAATTTATTATCATCATCATCATTATTTGTTATGACTCTGGACTTAGGAATCTCACCAGCAACTTAGGAAGATTTAAAAACAAACCCAAGATTCCTTCATGACATGAGTATTTCACACGAGATTTGTGTATTTGGTCACTGCTGAGTCTGGCAGATGTTGTGCCGCAAATGTTTTGCAAGAATACAGAAGAAAGCAAGATTGCCAGAGCTGTGTCATGCATGACCTACTAGCCTATGTATGAAGGAATCCTGAAATAAACCAATAAGGAAGAATCCTTTTCCTCAGGGTAAAATGGTTTCTTACTAAAAACCAGGTGCCTCACAAAAGTCACCCCTTCCTCCAATTTAGGTGACTCTCCTAAATCTCTTTTTAAAAAACAGCAAGATCCAGAAGGTATCATAGCAGAATCAAAGCTCCCATCAGCAAAGAAATAATACAGTGTTACAAGCAGCTGTCATAGAAGTCTGCCTTACTAGTATTAGCAACTATGCCAGTAAAAAAACCCCAGCCCTGTTCCCATTTAATCATCAGGAGACAGGCACTAACTCCAAAGATGGAAGGAAAAAGCCTTTATAGTCACTGCAAAAAAAGGATATTTTTTTCCCCCCCTAGTAGAACACTGTTTAATATTGAGGTCTAAAGTAACTTAATTGCCTTAGCATTTTTCCCAAATTACTGATATTCTAAGAACAAGTATATTCTTGCATTACAATCTGCACATCTCCCTTCTTCTGCTTTTTCCAAAATAGCTTAATCTAAATACCCTTTTTTTTTTTTTTGAGGGCACATGCATATACTTCGATTCTGGTTTAAAAACCAGTCATTTTAAGTAGAAATGTTAATAGGAAACGTGTTGTGGTCACACACACAGAATCAAGAAGTGTATTTTCACATGGTTCCCTTTTAATGTTTACTTTGTGAACACGGTGGCCTGTTAACGTTTGAACAGTCTCCATCCAGACATGGTTCACAAGTATCCTGATGACAGCAAGATGGCAAAGTGCAAAACATTAAAATACAAGTTAAGCAAATAAAGTCTACCATCACTCCTCTTCAGGTTCAGTATTAGCACTACTGCCAGCCTGAAGGATTAGCAGACAGCATGGATAGATTTACCACCCCTGTGGAGGGCTTTTCCTGAGGTCAGCTCTCTGTGGGGAAGCTGAACTATCACCCTGGTTAGAGCCTTTGTGACACACAAGTCTGAAAGCACGTTCAGACACATATACACATGTATTCACTCTCAAATGCCAAATATTCCCTCGGCTGACCGAACGGCAATGGCTGGAACCACCAGCACATGCCCTGCAAACTGAACAGGACTGGTTTGGGCTGTTGACTTTGTCTTCAGCTCAGGCTCAAAGGCAAAATCCCGACTAACAAGAACTATTTACAGTAAGCTTGCCACCGCAGTACTGGCTCCAGTACCACTCCTAAAAATCTATCTTTTGCCACTTAGGTATTAATAAGCAGCAAGCTAATACTGGAGAATCTGCAGTATTTTGTGATTATGTAAGAAAACAGCAAAATAGAACTTCTTATTCCAATAGAAGCAAATGGGGTTTTGGTAGCCCTTCCAAAGCCTCTCGCCTGCTGCTCTACAGGAGGGAGCTAGAATGCTAGGCCACAGCAGAGCCATACAACATTCTAATGCCAGCTGAATGTTGGCTCCCTGACTTTGCACCAAGCAGCCTGCAAGATTCATCTGTAATGACAGTGATGCAGACTGACACAGAACACCACTAATGCTACTTGTTAAGGCGACTGGTTTGCTATTTGGATGAGTACAGTAAAAAGTTTAATTGTCACTGATTACAGTAGAACGAGAAGAATCTACTGTGAAATTCAGCATGTTTGCTTACCATTTTATTTTGGGCTTAAGGTGGCATTAACTTCCAGTTCTCTCATTCCAACCCATACCAAAATAAAACAGAGTTTGTGAAAATCATCACCTGCCTGCATTTAAAGTCAAAGTTTCAGAAAAAAAAGGGTTAGAACAAAAAATGGTGGAGGTGGAAAATAAAGATACACAAGAACTATGACTATAAAGGGAAATGAGCTATGTAGCTTTCATGGGGAGCAATACATTTTTATCTCTAAAAATAAGATGAGCATTAACATTAATTAGTGCAGGTTTGCTACTTCCCCCCCTGACCCAGGAAGTAGATGAGGGTTTTACTCTGCTAGGAAACCAGTCAGTGAGTGTTCCCATTCCCTTTAACAGGAATGTTAACAGAAATAAATTCTTACAGAAAGGTGACAGCTTTATAGGGAACATCTTTTAATTGCTAGGGTCATTTTGTTTATTTTAGAAGAAACATTCTACCTTCATCGCAGGAGTTTAAGAAGTAGTAACGGGTAATTACTGCTTACTCATTGAAAACAGTACACAAATTTCCATTTCAAGAGCAATTACGTGGGTACTATAAAGAACAGTAAGCTGCAAATATTAACTTTTTTCCCTATTATTTGTTTGCAAAATCCAAATGTTTATTTTTAGTCATCCTTCCAGAGTTAAAATATCATTTTCCTTTAACTTTCCTGTCGTCTTCCCCCCGATAATAAAGGTAGTTTTACAACAAAAAGCTAGTGCCAAGCACTAAAAAACAAAACCAAAAACCCAGAAGTGAGAGTATTTCCCGTTCAAGCTGTACAAGGGGTAACACATAATGAAAAAGCATCAAAATATTTATTCATAAATGCCTATACAGAGTCCTTCTTCAGCAAACATTACCCTCACAGCAATGCCTGGGATCAAAAAACAGGCAACAAGGTAGCTTATCAAGAAAGCAGGATCTACTTTGCTCTCACTAAAGCAACTGTGCAGTTCAACAGTTTCTATGCTGGGCTTTTCAGTATAGCCACAACGCTACCGTGGGTAATAAAATGCAGTGTAAAAAATAAAACCCCACACAATCAAAAAACAACAGCACAGAATTAACTGAAAACTGCTCTTTGATATATGAAAAGGACTAAGAAAAATATGTAATTATTTTTTAAGAGGCTATTTCAACAAAGAACATTTAAAACTATGTTTACTAAGAGTGTTCTTTCAAAAGGAGTGTGAAAAGAGCTTCCTTTCCTCCACTGCTTTGCAGGAATGAAACTCATTTTTCTTTTGTTTCAAACCTGGAGGTCCATGGCCTAGTAATCAGGGACTGGAGCCTTGTCCATACAGGAGCTATTAAAAGAGAGCAAGTTTCCATGAGAGACATGAGCACATTGATATGTAGCAGGTGATGCTGTTTTCTGCATCTTTATGAGCCTTCCTCCCTGAAGAGCAGCATCGATCTGTGTACCTGTACTTATCTTTCCACCTAACCGCAGTCAGACCTTGGCACTCTATGAAGATCTCAGCTGCTTTTCCGTAGTAACCAACCAGGACACAGAAAGAAGACCAGCAACAGGGCAAAAGCATCAGTCAGGGGTAGTGAGAAAGGGCAAAAGGTGCCTCTACACATCTGGTTAGCTTACCTCTCCACACAGAAGGCGGCCCCCCACAGAGAGCGAGTGCATCACTTTATCTTTGCTCTTCTCTATTATTTTTCATTTTATCCTTACCTCATCCTCCCAACCTATTCTTGGTTCATTTGCCTGTCTTTTATTTCTTTGCTTTATCTTGGTGCCTTCTTGTAGTACCAAGAACAACAGGGTTTTCACAAGGACTACTAGTGGATCTTATCATACCAAAGGATACCTAATGGACCTACTACGAAAAAAAAAATATCCATCTAACACCAGTACACACCAGCAAAGCAGCTAGCTAAAAAGCAATTACTGAGTGTGAAGTAACACAAGAGCTAGTGCACAATATACTCATGGTCAGCCATGAGATACTGTTCAAAAAAGCAGGGAGACCTAAGGATGGAAGACATTCTGCCAACTTCTTTCTGACAAAAAAAGCTTAAAATAAACTTGCTTTAGGTAGGCGCGTCTGTAGCATCTTAGGAACAGAAACTCACTCGTGGCATTTCACTGCAAATCCAGGCAATTTCAGCCTAAGTCCACTAGCCAGTCAATACAGCAGAAGCCACATAATCCACACGCTCAAGATTAATTCCACAGCCAAATCTCATTACATCACTATCTGTAGTGGTGGGTGCAGCGTAACTGCTTCATGGCCACAGAACAGGTCTTAAGTTTAGTAACTAGCTGCTGAAAGGAACCTCTCTGTGCTTCTGTGACTGATGGGTTTTTTTCCTAACTGCAGGACTTAAAAACCTTCATCCTGCGCACTGCTGTGCAATTCCCAGGAATATTCCTGCCTTGGCCTGTCCGATTACATTTGCAGGTTGTCAGCTTCCCACATAGCAAGAAGCTGCAAGACCAAGCTCAATTGAATGCTTTAAAACACACCAGAATCCCTTTTAATTGGCACACCCCAACAGGAATCCAACTATATTGTTTAATTAATGACCTTAACTCTTACAGGATTATAAAATACATCGCACACTGATTAATATTAACTTTTATTGAATCATGTGTTTCTTTCAGATTAGGCCACATACATTAGTAAAGAATTTTAAAATGGCTTGTAAGTTTTAACTCGGTAGCAATCATTAGGAAAGGAGAAGAAAAACAATGTGAGTAAACAAATGGTCACACGTCAAGAAACACATGCTAGTGAGCAGCACTTTTCACTGCTGCTGAAGAAAGAGCTGAAGCGAACAGCATGCGCATCCTTTCAATGGAATCAGTGTGCCATTGACTCACTGCCTAGAGTCCCTGCAGATGAGAGCAATGTCGAGCCCATGGTACTAGTTGAAAATACTAAAAGCTGATGACAAATCGAGCATGACTCCCCTGAAACTATCATTCGGATTAAATAGGCGGGCTGTTAACGAGGGTGCCAATTAAGTGGATTCCACAGCATACTCAAATTCCAAAGCACAGAAAGATTCATTAAAAAGTCTTAGCAAAGACCATCATTAATATCAGTGATGTAATGTTCAGCTGTAAGGAAACTAAGGGTAAATTTTAGCAAAATTATACAGTGTAAATTTCAGACTTCAGGGCCTCAAGAAAAATTCTAGGAAGCCCAATTTAAAAACTGTTGACATTCCCTATATACCTGCTTGCAAGACTTTTTGTGGGTTCTATTTATACTTGTAATCACGGAGCTTCAGGTAATTAACAGCTAAACGAAAGTAAAACCATATCCAAAGTCTCCTAGGCTTATAGATGAAACATTGGAATTTAAACATATGATACTCTACTTGTCCACTTGTGTCTGCAGCCTGCTGGAAATGAGTTGCAAGAGATGTCTCGTCTTGGAAAACTTCATTGCACTCCAAACACTTTAGACTATGTCTACAGAGTTTCGACGGATCTTCGTCTAGTGGCATAGCTGGCGCGACAGGTGTACTTGCTGGGGCCGATATGACCGTCCCAGTTATGCCAGACTGTATCTTTGTTACCGTATGCGTGCCAGCTCCCGCAGGGCTCTGCAGCATAGATGTAGTATTGCTCGAAGGAGATGCTATCATTTGATCTGCTGGGACTGGTTTTAAAATCAGGTGTGAACACTGCATCACAACTCCTTTTTCCTTGTGTCCACGAGCATGGGAAAGAAGACTGCATTTATTGTAGAAAACTAAATTCTTTGTACAATGATTGCAAGTCACTTCGATTCGCACACTCCTTCTGTCGTAATGCTGGGTCAGGCTCTTCTCGAGAGCAAACGAGTCGCCGCACTCCAAACACTTGTAGCCTCGTGTTGGTAATGTTATTCCGGCGTTGGCAGGGGGACTGAGGTTTGGGATGTAAACTGGTACAGGATTGACACTACTCAGCACCTTATTGAATGCCTCCACTACAGAACTTTGCAGAGATGACACCACCTGGACTCGAGACACTTTTTTAGAAGGCTGTGAGGCAGCTGCAGAAATTATTGCCTGCTTTATTTGTTGCTGGGGTTTTGTTAGCACTTGGCGGAGTTCAGAGGTGGTTTGAGCACCTTGAGGCAGAAGATTAAGGTTGGCAAGATGGACCGTCTTTGGCACAAGTTTAGCACTGGCAAGGCTCGACGCTGGCACCACAACAGTCTGCTGCTGTATAGCATTGGCAGCTTTTATAATGGCGCTACTGGCACTCTGCACTGAAGCAGCGGATATCACAGTGGCCTTCACTGTAGTATTGTTAGCAAGCTTCAAATTAATAACTTGTGAACCTGCTGTTTTAACTGCTGAAACAGGGAGAAAGGCAGTAGCCACAGGCTTGATAGTGACCTGTTTTGGGGTGAGTTCGGACGATGCAACTGCATTGGTGACAACGGTAGACTGGAGAGGGGCTCTAGGAGGAGAGGACAGAACAGCAGCAGAAGTTGGCGAGGACAGGAGAGGTGTCATGGAAGTTACCATAGAAGCAGTCTGCTCTGTTTTTTTACTGCAGTCCAAATCGACTTCCGGCAACACTCTCGTAACAGTTCTCTTGATCTCCCCGGAAGAAGTCTTGATGGTTTTTATGCGGACTTTTGGAATTGCTGGTGTTAACCCTGCAGGAGAAGCTGGAGACCCTTTACTACTGTTTTCACTCGACACACTTCTAGGACTATCAGGTGGTTTGATAGATGGCTTTTTAGCACCATCGATGAGACTCTGAGATTCAGGCGATTTTTCAGTTGCCTGGGGACTCTCACTCATGTCTTTCGGTAATGGAGAAGACTCTCCTGAATGAGACTGTAAATCTTTACTGGTATCTGTAGCTGCCTTTTTAGCACTCAGTGCTGCAATTGCAGCGATGCATGAAGAAAGCTTTGCTGATGACTTTGCTTTGGACTGTGAAATGCTGGCAAGATTTGTTTCACTTCTTTCAGTACTCAGCTTTCCATCAAGTACCCGGTTTTCAAGAAGCTTCTCAGAGTTGTCTTTTAGCAATTTGTCCTCTGTTTTTCGAGCTTTAAAAGGCTCATAGACACTTAAATTAACGGAGTTTGTCTCTGGCTCTCGCTTAGCAGCTTTATTTTTATCTATACTACTTGAAACTGGGATTCCAGATTTAATCAAGTTCTCCCCTCCCAGTACCTTCAGTTTGTCATATTCCTGCTGAGATACAGATCCTGCCAAGACATTTGCTCTGAAGTTTGCACGGATCTCCTCCTTATCTGGGGGGTCATCCACCTCAATTTTTTCATCATCATCAAATTCTTCAGCGCTTGATATTGGGCTAAACTGGTTGAAAGCGGAATCCTTCAGTGCAGTCCCAGAAACTGACCCATCATCTTTAAGTGATTTCCCTTCATCTTTACTGTAACTATCAAGAGCTGATGATGTTAGAAAACCATTATGCAAGCCATTGCCTGTGGAATGGTGGCCATCCTTGTCCACTCCTTCGGAAGAATCGATAGTACGCACGTTTTTCACAATGACGCTCACACCAACATCCGACGATGACGGGGCATGAGAATCTTCATCTGTGTGAGCATTTTGTTTTATGTGGCTTTCATGGTCATCATGTCCAGATTCAATAGCTGCTTTTGGATCAACCATGTCTGGTATGTCAAAGGCTGCAAGAAGGTCATCGAAATCTGGGGTCTTCATATCCCCCATGGTCATGTATTTGATTGTAAGCAAATCTGTAAATTAAGCAGAAAGCCATCTCCTCAGTATTTAAAGCTCAAATAGCACAGTCTTACACAAAATACATGTATGTTCACAAACGTCATGCAAAACGGTGTTCACTTCTGAAGTAGTATTTTCAGAAATTAAACATTACAGAACAGTGTTCCAGTGCAAGGGGACAGTCAAATTATTACATTACAAGAGCTACTGGTAATTCATGAACTTCCCAGACTGTAACCCAGTCATTTCATTCTAGGCACAAACTTTTCTTTAGTGACTTTCCTCCCTGTCCTCTTTCCTACAGTCCCTCCTCCCTTTCCCATGTAC
The DNA here is from genome assembly GCA_013399075.1 of Chloroceryle aenea. Classification (NCBI taxonomy): domain Eukaryota; kingdom Metazoa; phylum Chordata; class Aves; order Coraciiformes; family Cerylidae; genus Chloroceryle; species Chloroceryle aenea. The sequence goes on along the minus strand of VWZY01000733.1, from coordinate 10,495 downwards.
ACAGCAGAAAACAGCAAGATACCTAGATTTCCCTGAAAATAACGGGAGGCACTTGCAGTTCCTCCTTAGGTTCTTCTTGACATTGGTGTGATTAACTGGAAGAACATTCTTGAAGACGGTAACAAATGTGTTTCTACTAACAGTTTAAGGCTGTTGCTCTTCCTTCTTTAAATCAAATTGCTTTCTAAGAATTACGGAGTAAGTGCCTCCCAGTGTTCACAATGCTTTTTTTAGCAACTCCAATGGAGGATCTGCTGTATCGACACTGACAGGTGTCTCACCTACTTTAAAAACCTCCCGTAACAGAGATTCTACAACCTCCAATATAATTTGTTCCAGTCATTCACAATTCACTGTCACATTTCCTACTGCAAAATCTAAATCTTTCCTTATGGAATCCAAATGAACTACGTGTGCTTCTATTCGCCTGTCCCCTTTGCAATGCCACCTGGCCATTTTCTCTTTTCAAACAACTTCTTTTTAGGCTAACCAACACCACATTTTTCATGCCTTCTTTCCCCTCACACACAATGTTGTTTTCCAGACCCTGTTCCTTTTTCTTCACTACTGGCATCTGTCGTGGGATTTGGTTTTTTGGTTTTTGGGGTTTTTTCCCCCCCTTTCAGTTCCCCAACCAAAGAGGTAGCTCAAAAATGGAACTTTACAAATGCTGTCTAAAAAGGAAAACTAACTTTGAATATACTCTTAGGTTTAAATCCCACTGGGACATTTGGCTTTTTCCATGGACATTTCAATAGTGTGCCCACCCAGGTGTGCAGGTGAATCATTTAGAGAGAGCTACAAAAATCAGTTGAAGAAAGCACAGACAGATGTTCTTACACTCTCTTTTATAACAATGCAGAGGTATGACTTGTATTGTTATGACAGAGCTGATCTGAATGTACTTTCTTGTTCAGTAATTATCAGACCAAAGTCAGTATTCAGTGTGAAAAGGTACTTACGTATTCATCAACTACCTAGGACTTCAGACTATCCCCTCCCTGCCTGTACAAAAACACAACTGCACATAATATCAAAATTACAAAGAAGGTTCTTCTAAGAATTAAATGGAAAATATGCCAGAGAGCAGAGTATATCAAATCCACGTAAACTCACGTAAACAAAGCCTTAACAGACAGTTTTCGTGATTCAGAATGCTATTTGCACACCACTTGTAAATCTGCCCATAGGTGTCTTTTTACAGTGATTATACACACTCAGAAAGAACTAGAAAGTCTCCCTATTCTAAAGCTTCCCCTAATTACATATACTGGAATTTAATTAACATTTAGCAACAGCGATGAATTAAGTAAAGGCCCAAATACACAGTATTTAATCCAAGCATATTTAAGAGCAAACTGCATAGCAGAGGAAATACATTTGTCCTTTACTGAGAAACTTGGTTAGGCTAATTCCAAAATTGGAAAATATTTCTAAAAAATTCAGAGGTCCAGAGCTATGATCAGAAATTTATCCCTAAAGAGAACACTACATAAAGCTGCAACTGCCTTTCAAGTGTATATAGAAGGAACAACTCCCATGCTCTGCCAGACCATGAGCATGGAATGATTTCTTCCACATGGGGGACCCAGAATTACTGCTGCTCGCATGAAGAATCTCTCCCATTCGTCAAACTTTTAAAGCAATCTAAATTAAACAAAAAGGGATAAAAGACATGACCAGTCTTGCTAAACAAGTAAGAAAAGTTGTAACCTGGACATTTTACTCACCTATTCCTCACTATTCTAGTATGCAATTTTAAGATTCAATATCTAAATTATGTTTTCACTACAATTGCCAGGACTCTGAAGCCAGATTCCTGCCTTTTTTTTTTTTTTTTTCTCCCCCCTTCTTCAAAAACCTTTCCTTTAAGGATAAAGCTCTGCCTTTTATCCAAGATCAAAATCAACCAACACCTTGGCTGCCAGACAAGCTGTTACTCTATTCCTTCTCTGGGCCAACATGATGCCTGTAAATACTTAAGAACAGGAAATGAGGCAATTTCCTGGTTCCCTAGGAAATTGCGATTTTCCAGGAACTGGAATTTCTTTGAGAATTGCTTTCAAAGTGCTGAGAGCAAAGCTCAGTGTCTCCAAAAGGACACACAAAGGTGTGTAAAACCCTAGCATGAGAGGGCTGCCACTGAGATGATGCAGAAATGAACAGAGCAACAATCCACTTCTGCTCATCCCAATCTTCATGGTGCCACTGCAAGCCTAGGGACTCTGTGCTATTGCTTTAACTGTCTGTACTAGGCCTGTCTTTTCTATTGTATTAAATTTAAATTCCTACCCTTTGTTTTCACATCTCACAAAACTCTCTATACTAAGAATACGTAAATCCCTGCTTTCCTTCAAGCAACTACTCAACTTCCCTCAGCAGGAAGTCCATTTATTATTTAAGGAAAAAAAAAAAGTCCAACTTAATTTTCATCTCCCTATGGAATTCATGGGTTTGTGACCACATTTCTTTACCTTCTCTAAAATCTTCCTACAGTTTTTACCTCCATTTGTACTTTGTGCAGTTGTGGCCTGCTCACTCTCTAGGGCAGAGACCTTTTCTTTTGTACGTTCTTCAAAGCAAATCAGCGTTCTTTTCGGCGCTGTAAAAACAAGAGCACTGAGACACCACTTTTCAGTGTCTAACACATGGCAACGTCTGGATTCTGGAAGAGTAACTCTGGTGTAACCGTATGTAACGATTATCCTGTTACAGACTGGTATAAATTCCCAGTTAGATACACTATTCCAGAACAAAATTCTGATAATTTGGTATAATGACTCTATTTCCAAACACAAGTACTGATACTTAAATAACCTTCCACTCATACGGAATAGAACACCTACACTGGGAGTAACAGCAGCCTAACCAGCATAAAAGCGCTTTGTCTACATGCACGAGACTCAATGAGCAAGAGAAATCTCAACTTGCACTTCTAGTTTTCCAAAAGAACATTCTA